>JAMZAV010015426.1:0-12296 GCA_024449915.1 Sweltsa coloradensis | reverse complement strand
TCCTGGAGCTAGGAGAGACGAGACGAGAGTAGTGTTTGCATGTTTGAACCTCGACGTCGCACCCAGTGAGATAAGATCTGCGAGCTTCATGCGAATAGCTTATCTCTCCACTCACTGGAACATTAAGTCCAGGCACTTCCTCTGTAAAGTTTGTTTTTCTTTGTTTGTCTTCGAGAGAGAGGGTTTGCGGGGATATTTGGTCCTCTGTGGCCGGATTCCGGTAAATTTTACACTCGGGGTTAAGAAGAGGGGTTAGGGGGGGGGAGGGACGGAGGAGAAAACTTAATTCTTATAGAGGCGTAAATTAACAAGGATACAGGGAAGAACAAGCAGAAAAACAAACTCTGTTACCTCTTTATGACTGGTGATTGTATAGAGTTAGCACGGGGTTAGAGTTACGGGTTAGATAGAAAGAGTAAAAAAAAGTGAACCCATCTTTAAAAACGACTCGGCCCTTCCAGCTTAATGCTACGTAGTTAAATCTTCAATCAACAGCTGAATGACAGCTAGGCCCAAAACCCCGTTACCCAAAATCAAACTCCGCCATTTAATCGATTAAAAACATTCTCTCCTCTGGACACATTATAATAATTCTACAATTGTAAGGGAAAATAATATACGTTACTGTATACAAAGCAAAAGTTTAGGTAAACCTATTGCACTTAAACTGTACTGTACTCAATTGATTGATTGATTGATTATTGCTGAACGTCTCATATTTATGCACATTGGCTAATCGAGACGATGAGTGGTGATAGATGAGGATGAAGTATGAATAGAAGGGAGGAGGGGAAACCCGGTACCGGCACGTAGCCTACTCCTTTCGAAAAAGTACCAAGGGGACCAACGGCTTTACGTCCCATCCGACAGGACGGTGTAACTTTGACAGTCATAAAGGTTCCTCCACTAACCCGGACTGCCGGGCGGGACGTCAAGGAGAACGAAGCCGTTACACTAGCTTTCAAACCCCTCCATCTGCTCTAACCGCGGTATATGTGAGTTTCAGGGTAGAGCGGTCACCCACTCTACCCATGACCACGCCCGATTCTGCTTAACTTCGGTGTTCGAGTGGGAACCGGTTAAACGAGCTCGGCTAAACCGCTAGTTTACTGTACTCAAGAAAAGGAATATGAATCGGGGCCCGGTAGGCGACCTATCAGTTATATGGTGTTTAAATAAATAAAAAATAAATTCGTTCGTATTTAGAGTCTACCCACACAATCACAAAACTGATTGTTAGTGGGGGACATTAAAAATTTTAAAACCGACTAAGCCAACCCTGTATGCGCGACACTATCGACGAGTGAAAAAACGTGCAACTAGAGATCGGCATAGTTAAACAACAACTAGGATTTCCCAGGAATGTAAATAACCTTTTTTTTCATGAATAATACATAAAACAAGAAGTCACAACCTAGTAACAGTAAGTAACGACAGACGATTTAATTGGATGAGCGTAGCGAGCGAAGCGAAGATTCCATTTCACTACACTGAAGAAAAAAATCCGGAATGTTTTTTTTCTTTTTTTTTCTTTCTTTCTTTTTTTTGTATTTTTGTGTGTCTGCTAACTCGATTCCGGCTAAACCGATACTCAGATTGCGATGAAATTTAATGGAGACCTTCGAAATCTCTGAACTTAGAACTGCCACGTTTTTGAGCGCAATCGGAAAATTATTTCTCATGAAAATGGCAATTTAACGATTTTCTAAATTTCTTCGGCTTATAACACCTACATCCCTTTACGCGATTGTGATGATTTTTTCATAGAACCTTATTTTTATAAATTTATATATTCGTGTGAAATTTGAGCGCAATCGAAAAATTATTTCTCGTGATAATCGCAATTTTACGATTTTTTTCGATTCTTTACATTTCTTCGACTTGTTACACCTACATGCTTTATCCGATTGTAAAGATGTTTTAACAAAACCTTAATTTTATGAATTAATATATTCGTCTGAAATTTGAGCGCAATCAAAAAATAATTCCTCATGAAAATCTCTGGTTTACGCTTTTTTTTGTTTTTAAAAAATTACGGTCATCCAACAACGCGCCTGAAAAAGCGTTTGCGAAGCTTAGTAACAATAATAATAGTGGATGCGCGCGCAGCCGCTAATAGTGACGTAGACATTGCGCACTCTTCACGTCCTTGCAGACGGCCAAATATTTGACAAGCGCGGTAAAGAACTATCTCTGTAGCCGAAGATAATGTTTAGACAAAAACGAAAAATACCATCGTGTTCCGCGATCTTTCTTCTACGAGCGTCATGTCAAAGAAGACATTCTTTTTGAAAAAAAAAAGTTTTTAATAATATTTAAATGTACTGTAAAACACTTTTTCATTCATAGCATTGAGTTGAGTATATAGTGTATATTTGAAGACCTCAAAACGAAATAAAATTGCCTAAATGTGACGAATTTTTAACACCGGTGTAGCAGGGACTAGATACCCCCGGGATGGCCTTATGCATGCAGAAACAAAACTTCAAATATGGTTTGTGGTTTACTAGTATGTATGAGATACATTGATGCATGTTTGAGCTGTGGTTCACACAGGCAGACCCAGTGAACTTGTACAGAATTGTGTAACTCGTGCTTATCATTTTTCAGAACACATTAAACTCTCTTTGAGCTAGCGTTCGGGATCTGCCACGAGCTAAAACGTTCTGCATGCGGCTAAGCTAATCATTTTTTCTCGATGGGTAGTAATATATTCTACTACTTGGCCGCTTCGCGAACGCTTTTTCTAGTCGCGTTGATAGATGAGCTTTTTTCAAAGTTTTTAGTATGCATGGGATCTCTACTTTTTCAAGTCCCACTACAATTTTTTTTAAAATTACTTTTATAGCTACTTGTTTATTATTATACACTACAAAAAAATCATATTAAAACCTTTTTTCCATGGATTCTGGCTAGCTTTTTCAACTTTTTCTTTCAAAAGGCAATACACCACCATAACCTTAATGTCATTGTGAAATATGAACGTTTTAGCCCAACCCGTTTGGACAAAATCGGACCAAAAATCACGAAAATATCTCATTAAAAATCGAAAAAATTGTAAAAGTACAATATTCATGGGAAATTTTTCTTCGATTATACCCAAGAACGTGGCAAGTCAAAGTTTAGAGATTTCGAAGGTCCCCTCCAATTTTCATCAAGAACGCATACGCCGTTTGCCCGGTAGAGTGCGAACAAACAGAAAGAAAAAAAAACACCCGTGCTACATTTTTGGGGGGTAAGTGAATTTGAAGTCATCGCTTCGCTCACCCAAAAAAACTTGCATAACTTGCCTCCATTTTCATGTAGTATTTTTGGTATTTTCTATATGCATAGAGCTATAAGCTGGTGTTAAAAAAATCATCACATTTTATCAATCTTATTTGGTTTGGAGGTCATCAAAATACAGTATGTGCTCTTTCAATCCATTAAAATATATTTGAATATATATTTTTTTTAAAGAATGTCTTCTTTGACATGACTCTTGTAGAAGAAAGACCACAGAACACGATGTTACTTTTCGTTTTTATCTTAACACTATCTTTGACTACAGAGATAGTTCTTTAGTGCGCTTGTCAAATATTTGGCCGTCTGCAAGGACGTCAAGAGTGCGCAATGTTTACGTCACTATTAGTGGCTGCGCGCGCATCCACTATTATTATTGTAACTAGGCCGCTTCGCGAACGCTTTTTTTAGTCGTGTTGATGGATGAGCTTTTTTGTAAGTTTTTAGAACCTGGGATCTCTTTACATTTGCAAGTGCTTTTTGAACGCATTGTATAGGTGATGGTTGTCAAGTTTCTAGTGTAACTTGTTAATTGTTATTGTAAACCTCATATAACTTATATTAAAACCTTTATTTCTATGGATTCTGGCTAACTTACTACTTACTAACTACAACTAAACTACTAACTAACAACTAAAATGTACTACATCACGATAACCTTAATGTCCGTGTAAAATATGAACGTTGTAGCTCCACCCGTTTGGTCAGAATCGGCCCAAATGTGACGAAAATATCGTACTAAAAATCGAAAAAATCGTATAAGTACGATATTCATGAGAAATATTTCTTCGGTTGTACCCAAAAACGTGGCAAGTCTAATTTTTATCAAGATCACATATGCCGTTTTCCCGGTAGAGAGCCAACAGACTGAATAAAAAGAAAAAAAGAAAACTCGAGCTAAATTTTTTGGGCGGTCAGTGAAATTGAAGTCTTCGCTTCGCTCATCCAATTAAATCTTGTGTAGTTACTTACTCTCAGTAGGTAGCAACTTCTAGTTTTCCGCAGAATTCATGAAAAAAATTAGGTTGTTTTCATTCCCGAGAAATTCCAGGGTTGCGATGTCCTTTAAGTATGAAACACCGATCAATCAAGCAGGATACGATTCCATCCGCGGACAGCGCCAGAATCAACATAACAAATACGGAACAACCTTAGAATTCATTATGTGCATCGTTCCTAGGACGGCTCCAAAGTAACCGTTTTCACATTCTTATGCCAGAACTAATGAACCAAACTCCACATCAGAAGATTAAAACTTCTGCCTAAAGCGGGAATCGATCCCTGGAACGTCTGTATTGGAAGTAGATCCTCTACAGGTCCTCTAACCGCGATACGAGTTCCGACAGTGATTGCATTCTGAAGCATGAAGCTCGAGGTACCAAGTTCGAACCCTGCTACCGGCATTCCTGAAAAAGCGATTTCCTAGGTTTAAACAAAAAAATAAAAAAATAAATTGTTTTTAGAGTCTACACTCTACCCACTCAGTTATATAACTGATTTTCAGTGGAAGACAGTAAATCAAAGCGACTAAGCCAACCCTGTAGGCCCCGACGCAATCGGCGAGTGAGCGATAACCAACCAAAGATCGTTATTTTTAATAGGAAATATAATAATCAGTGGTATGGACAGTGCGAACACCCGCGAATCAACGCCAGAATCAACAAGGCCGATTCAGCACAACTCTGAATTTATTATGTGCTTCGTTGCTAGGACGGCTCCAAAGTCACCGTTTACAAACTCCTAGGACAAGAACTGATGGACTTAAGTCCAAATCAGAAGTTAAAAAACTTCTGACTATGGCGGGAATCGAACCCTGGACCTTCTGCATTGGAAGCAGATACGCTAACAACAAGACCAAACGAGCCACACGAGATGCACGGGATTGATCCCCTAAAAAACCCAAGGCCATATAGTATTAATAAAATTTCAATGACATTCTATTAAGTATTATCTTTTGTTACGTGTTACCTATGGAATTCAGTGTAATAACAATATTTGTCCCTCTTTCCACGAATACTGTCTCTGTGTGTGTAGCTTCAATCTACTTCCTGTGAATCTAAGATTGTGATCATTAACAATATCCAGGTGTTACCGAATCCAAGTTATTGTGTAACATTCGCTGACTTTCCTGGCTGTTGTGTGCATGTTCGTTGTTTACAATCCATGTGTGCATGATTCGTTAGAATCGGATTGAAACATGATTGTAAAACTGAATAGCTTTTGTACTATCATTTTCCTACACAATTTGAAACTCCCCAAGGGCTTCGAAAAATCCGGGGAGGAGGGGGGGGGGGACCTTCCCATATTGCACACGATATTGAGAGTGCACACGTTGAAAAAAGTATAGAACATGTTATGAGATGCAAACGATACTATGAAAAACATAGCCAGTAGGAAATACGTGTAAAGATTGCAAGGTTTACTCAATCTTTCAGCGGAATTTGGGGGTCCTTGAACGTGCAAGATTCGATACACTTTGGTCCCTGCATAATGCGTTCACAGTGTGACCAAGAAAAAGATTTCTCCAAGAACAGAAACCATTGTCGTTAAATTAAATCCTACACATTTGCAGCCTATTTTTCAATTTATTTCTTATTGAAGGCTTGAATCACAACGGATTTAGCTCATTTTGTTAGCAGTTCTCAGTAAACACGTAACGAATGTCTTTTTTAAAATTTCGGCGCAATATGTTCAGCGATTCGGCTGAACTCTGAATTCTGATTGTTTTGTGGGTCTGGCCGAAGAGAAATCCGAATTTGTTTATTTTTTAGCTTATTTAACCCGTCGTCTGCAAACTAACCATCAATGTACTAATTAATAATAAACAACAAGAAACAAAAATAAGAATAAATAGACCAAAAATATAATAAAACCGTTATTAGAAGTCTGCTTAATTTGGTAATTAGGCAATAAGGGGTTCACACTTGGAAAATATTTGGAAATATCTTATTTCGAAAATGAGTCGTTTTGGGCTTTATATTCATGTAAAGTGTACACGTTAAAGCAATCAATACACCAAGACGTTATTTAGTTACTAAAGAATTTAATACTCTATTAATTGAGTTCAACATGAAAGGGGCTGTAACATTTGCCCGGGGGCAAAAGAACGAGTTGACACGTGTATCTCGCTTACATAGTGTGGTTTAATTATCAGTTCTACAATCATGTGGCATCCAGCCCAGAATGAATCACAGACCCAACAATTCGATACAAGCTATAATATATCATTGATACTTTGAAAGCATTTTATTACGCCGCATGGTAGTTAAAACCAACAACTACCAGGATATCAACGCATATTCATCTCGACAGGACAGGAGATTGATCTGATGCTTAATTCTAGGATTTCCAACTATTGTCCGTGTAATTCTTTTTTGTCAATCATTTTATGGATGTAGTTACTTGTTAGTATAACCCCCCCAAATACAAAAATTTGTAAAAAAAAAAAAACGGCAGCGAAGCTCTCCATCAAAAGTTTTTGGCTGTGAATGCTTGACCATTGACTTTTTAGAGTTCTCGTGAAGAGTTATTGTGTGGCTCGTTGGTCTTGTTGTTAGCGTATCTGCTTCCAATGCAGAAGGTCCAGGGTTCGATTCCCGCCAATTTCAGAAAGTTTTTAACTTCTGATTTGTACTTAAGTCCATCGGTTCGTGTCTTAGGAGATTGTAAACGGTGACCTTGGAGCCGTCCTAGCAACGAAGCACATAATAAATTCAGAGTTGTTCTATATCGGCCAATTGTTGATTCTGGCGTTGATCCGCGGGTGTTCGCACTGTCCATACCACTAAATGCTATATTTGCTATTAAAATATCGATCTTTGGTTGGTTATCGTTCACTCGTCAATTGCGTCGGGGCCTACAGGGTAGGCTTAGTCGCTTTGATTAACTGTCCTCCACTGAAAATCAGTTATATAACCGAGTGGGTAGACTCTTAATACAACTATTTTTTTTATTTAAACTTAATTCAATGGCCAAGTGATTTTTTTTTAATGATTTTGAGTTTAAAACTTTAACTTTTTTAACCACGAAAATGGTTGGCTTGGCGCTCGTCATCAGGCGAAATTATCTTCCTTTTTTCATTGCGAAACTAGGGACAAAGAATGAAATGCTTGGCATAACTTCTATATCCTCACAGCATTTACAGCCGAAGACTTTTGATTGAGAGCTTGGCTGCCGTTTTTTTTTTTTTTTTTTACAAATCTTTGTATTTGGGGTGGATATCACATATTTTTGTTGTTTGTTTCATATCAAGGCGTGAAATACGTGAAATGGTGGATACAGTGCCTTTAAAACAGATTGTCTAGAAACAAAAGAAACCCTCTTCTGTATTTGTTTACAATCTGTAGTTGGCAATATACAATGTTTTTATTAAATTTCCTATGGTTAATATCGTCTTGGGTTTTTTGTGAATGATTTGTTGACCTGACTTTAACACATTGACGCAAAATTTTAATCAGCAATTAAAATATTCAAATTGTATTAAATACGACCTAACGTTTTTCCCAATGTTAAGGGTGGTAGGGAACAGTGGGGGTGAAATATCGCTTGCCTCGCGGCAGATCATTATTTTTGGATGAGCGTAGCGAGCGAAGCGAAGATTCCATTTCACTACACTGGAGAAATAAATCCGGAATGTTTTTTTTTCTTTTTTTTCTTTTTTTCCTGTATTTTTGTCTGTTTGTTAACACGATTCCGGCTAAACCAATACTCCGATTGCGATGAAATTTTATAAAGGTGTTCGAAATCTCTGAACTTAGAACTGACACGTTTTTGAGCACAATCGGAAATTATTCTTATGAAAATCGCAATTTTACGTTTTTTTTCGATTTCTTTTAAATTTCTTCGACTTGAACACCTACATGCTTTGTCCGATTGTAATGATTTTTTCACAGAACCTTAGTTTCGTGAATTGATATATTCATGTGAAATTTGAGCGTTATCAAAAAATTAAGTTTACGAAAATTGCAATTTTACGACTTTTTACGATTTTTTAAATTTCTTTGACTTATCACACACTACTTGCTTTGTCCTATTGTAATGATTTTTTCACAGAACATGAATTTTATGAATTTATATATTCGTGTAAAATTTGTGCGCAATCGAATAATTATTTCTTATAAAAAATTTCAATATAACGATTTTTTCTTTTTTTAATATTACGGTGAGGCCTAATTAAAAAAATTCAAAATTTGTTTAATTTTTTATTTAATTTTATTTAATTTTAAAAAATCTTCAACTTAGTAATGGTTTTTTTACAGAACAACAGAAAATTTGCATAACACATGGCAGCTGAATGCACCAATTACGCTCATCCAACAACGCGGCGGGACTTAAGCGTTTTCCTAGTTTTTCATATTATTTTAAGTACTATCATGCCAAATTTAATGCTGATTACTCATTAGGTGCCTTCATGGTGAATGCTGGACATAAAGGTAAAAATAATTTAAACCCTAAGGGACAGGGGTTGAAAAAATGTGGTTTTGGAAATGAGTATAGGTTGTTTGGGTTAATATACATTAAAACATAATTTTAATAACTTATTTGAATAAAAAATCAATTTTAGGTTAAAGCTATGAATTATTTGAATTTTAGGGGATTATTAAATGGGTGTTTGGGTGAAAAATCACTTGCCTCTCGGCGGATTATTTCTCATATTTTTTGTACCATCATGTCAAATTTCATGCTGATAACTCAGTCATTAGGTGCCTTCATGGTGAATGCAGGAAATCGAAGTAAAAATAATATGATCTATGCCTATAAGGGATGGGGGTTAAAAAAATGTGGTTTTGGAAATGAGAATAGGCTAATTGGGTTAAAACACATTAAAACATAATTTTAATAACTAATTGAATAAAAAATCAATATTAGGTTAGAGCTATGAAATATTCCAATTTCAGGGGATGATTAAGGGGAGTTTGTCGTAAAATATCATTTGCCTCTCGGCGGATTTTTTTATATTATTATGTACCATCATGCCAAATTTCGTGATGATATATCATTAGGTGCCTTCATGGTGAATTCTAGAAATTTCCAATTTTAGGGGATGATTTAGGGGGTGTTGGGGTGGAATATTACTTGCCTCTCAATGGAAGTATGTGAGTCTGAGGTACATCTAAGTTTGGTCCAAGTTTCATAGTTCTAAGATGTACCGTTTTCTCTGTAAGCTCTTATTCCTCTCTAACAGAATCCCCAGCCAGCCAGCTGGAAGGTTTTCGTCGATTTTTACACACTTTTTTTTTAACACAGAACGGGTTATCGGATTGGGTTGATTTTTTATTTTTACTATTTCATGGACCACATATCAGGACATATACCGATACCGAGTTTCAAGATTGTAAATCTTTCGCGGGACGGCGTGTGCAGATAGCTGAAACCCCCCAACTCGGGTAGGAGTAAACAGGGTCGAGTTAGTCATCGCCTTCTAGCAGTCGCGTGCGCTTGGCTGCGCGGTATAATATGGACATATATGTTTAATCTTGGCTTTATAGTAGGCGACTACACGCTGTTATGTTAGTCAGAAATATAAAAAGTGACTACACCGGGGATCGAACCCGGGACCTTAGCTGTTCGGGTTATGCTCGTACATTTCATTCTCATCTTATTCTTATCTTAACTTTCTTTTGATTAGTGATTGCATTCACGACCATGCAGCACTGCACTGCATTGCAGTACGTTGCTTTTGTCAGCAAATTAGGAACGACTTTAGTGAAGTGCATTGCAGCGCTGCAATAGTTGATCCGAGCCCATTTTTTGCAGTGCTGCACGCCTACCATACCCTGTAAGCAGTGTTAATAATGAAATATATCCCAACTGCTTTGATTTAATGTTTTAGTCTCTTACTCATAATTTAACATGAATCTGTTTGAAGTGTTACAAAATAGACAAAGGTCGTCAATTGATGAAAGTTAAAATAAGTGAAAATCACGTCCATCAGATCACCACAAAGTTCAACGCATTGCAGTAGTAGCAGTGCACTGCGTTGCGTGAAAACCGCTGCAAGGTCGTGTACGCGAGCTCGCAGACTGAAGCAGCTATAGTTTTCGCCAACTTGGATGAGCACATTCTATATCTCTATTCACGAATGCCCACTTCAAAAGAGCTTCTCAGCGGGCGCATGGACACAGGTCCTACTACTGTCACTAAACTGGATAAAAACATCGACCAGTCCATCAACGTATCACACAAACAAAGTATTACCTGACCCGGCCTACTGAAGGGTTGAAAGTTTGTTTTCAGCGTCTTTAGTAGAAAAACACAAAATTCTTGACGGCTGCCGAAGCAATCATTTCTCTTATTGTACCTTTGACAAGTACCTGATAGGGAACCCTATTCATGAAGATTTGAAAGAAACCACTAGCGCTCTTCGATCTTGACCCAAACTGATGTCTAACCTAAGTTCTAATATAGTAGCTCCAACGAAAGAATGCACGTGGCTCGAATTTGTTTTCCCAACATAACAACTTTGTCAATTCTATTCACGCTAGCTCAGCGTGGCCTTGCACACGGAGGAACAGATAATGTTTGCTTGCGTTCGTAAAAGATACTTCTCTTTCATACACAAAGGCGACATTCCTTTTACCGCGCATTCATTCTACCCCACCACTACCAAGCATCTGCATGCTTTCATTGGAGCAAGTATACTAGTGGCGTTTTTCCCCCTCCGATATGAGACATTGTTTGTAGGATCTAGCGCTCAAGACAACGAGCTATGGTCTGTGATAACATTATGCGCATCGCCGCTGATATACCAGCTTCAAACTGAAATGCAGAAGCTTTCGTAACAAGAAGTAGCGGGGGTTGGGGTGATAATATGAATAAATGCGCGGTAAAAGGAATGTCACCTTTGTGTATTAGAAAGAGAAAAATATTTTTTTCCAACATATTTTATTATTTTATTTTTTATTTATTTATTATTTAACGTATATCCTATTCAGTTATAAAAACTGATTTACAAAGGAGGACAACTGAATAAATCTAATTACATAGATGCAGACACAACAATGAACCACATTTAAGTAAATGTTTGAAAAAGTAATATTAAAACAACAATGTATTACAACACAACAATTTTGATAGCAAATTTAAAAGGGTATTAAATGCAGTAAATTAATTAATACAATATTTTTTAAAAATGGTCAGTAGAGGGAAAGTAAGGCGTCTAGCCCTCCATAAAGAGGATCCTCGAGGATCCAATATGGCGTCGATGACGTATTTCCGGTCACGTGACATCCGCCATCTTGTTTCCGGTCGCCATCTTGTTTCCGGTCGCCATTTTGTTTCCGGTCACGTGTTTCCGCCCGCCATTTTGTCCGCCATTTTGAATTTCCAGCCGCCATTTTGTCCGCCATTTTGAATTTCCAGCCGCCATTTTGTTTCCGGCCGCCATTTTAGCTTGGCCGCCATCTTGGCCGACATTTTAGCTCTGCCGCCATCTTGGCCGCCATTTTTGTTCAGCCGCCATTTTAGGTCGACCGCCATTTTCGTTCAACAGCCATTTTAGGTCGACCACCATCTTGGCCGCCATTTTCGTTCGAGCGCCATTTTAGTTTTACCGCCATCTTGGTCGCCATTTTAGGTCGAGCGTCATTTTAGCTCTGCCGCCATTTTAGTTTCGTCATCATCTTTGCTGTGTCCTCGTCACCATTTTCGAATTTTCAAATATCGCGCCACTTCTTGGCGTTCCGCGCGCTCCGCGCGCTCTAGTAACCATTTTTGGTACTTTGAATTTCACAGATATATTATTTTAAATTCGTATTTATTTTCTGATTTAATATTGCAAGGAAAAAAAGTCGACAGTTTTGCTCGGGCTCGAACCATGAGCGTCTCGTCTCGGACGACCTTGGATTACTAGCTCGCCGCGTTAACCGCGCGGCTACCAAGACATATGCATAGCAATAGATAATTGTTGATACTTATTATAGCTTCAGATAAACCACGCCTCCTCATGACGTCACACAGGCTATTAACTAATAGCTTCTGTTAAGTGTTTTCACTTCGCGACCATAGTATCAAAT
>JAMZAV010015425.1:0-11173 GCA_024449915.1 Sweltsa coloradensis | reverse complement strand
GCCAGGTCGATAAAAGTTCCCCCGTTCTGGGAACTTCTTTACCGACTCTGGTGTCTGCATACATTAGCCTAGCCGGAGGAGGCTTTTAGTCCTGACTTGTGTGTTGTAGACTAGGATACAGAATCGCGCTACCCTAGGCTTTTAGCTCAGGATGAGCATTGTCGGTTCTGCAGAGTCGATAAAGAAGTTCCCCGTTCTGGGAAACTTCTTTACCGACTCTGGTGTCTGCATACATTAGCCTAGCCGTGGAGGAGGGCGTAGCTTCAGTCACTGACTGTGTGTGTGTGTAGACTAGGAGACAGGAATCTGCGCTACCCCAGGCTTTTAGCTCAGGATGAGCGTTGTCGGTATCTGCCAGAGTCGATAAAGAAGTTCCCCCGTTCTGGGAAACTTCTTTACCGACTCTGGTGTCTGCATACATTAGCCTAGCCGTGGAGGAGGGCGTAGCTTTAGTCACTGACTGTGTGTGTGTGTAGACTAGGAGACTGGAATCTGCGCTACCCTAGGCTTTTAGCACAGGATGAGCGCTCACAAGACCAATAAATGTGATATGTATCACTTTTCTGACCGTCCGTCTGTGCGTGTGCCACGCCTTTCGATAAAAAGTTTTTTTTTTAAATTTACATTTCCCTTCATCATGGACCATACAGAATGTTTTGGCGACCCTGGAGATAAGGGTGAGGAGTGGCTAGCCCCCCAGAAAGTTTTTAAATTCATTGCCCGACACAATTACTGTACGCGCGAACATGCAACGAACCTGGTTTTAAAGTGCTTAGTCTACCCGGCACCTCCACCAAAATCATCACACGGCGAATTACTTTATTTTTGTGTTCTTCTACGGCGATCTGTTAATTTATTAGCTTCGCTCCCTCTTTTGCAATTTTTTGTGGTAGGCCTATATAATGTTACATTTACAAGGAGCAAAGTTGCAAACTTTTGGTTGTTGTCTTGTTATAATTAACTTTTTCATGACAGACGCATGCCTCTAAAATGGTTAGTGTTTTGTAAACTAGATATTTGTCTGTCTAAACTATAACAGAAGATAGGTATTCTTACCTCTTTAGGTACAGTTTTAGGGAAAATAATACAAAAGAAAGAAAGACAAATTATTGCACTTAATGCATAGCCTACTTATACATAATTATATTAATTTAAATTCAAAGAAAGTTTAGGATTATCAAGCCATGTTCACTTTATCCAATAGAGCTCATATATCAGCAGCTGCTGTCTATCGTGTTAAGCTAATGATGGTCTTTTATCAAGTTGTCTGAAAGTATTACTTGCTCTCTTTAGTATCGCAAAGCCAAGTTTTACTTGATGTTCATCTTCGTCCTACGTGACCTCACATCCTCCCCTTGACCCTCCCCCCCCCCTCACTGTTAACAAGCCACTCGCACCACGTCACTCTTATCGCCGAACGTGCCCCACGTTCAACAAACTCACCGGTAAATTTAGAAATGCCGACATGTTGGCGATAAGTGGAAAAAGTGATGTATTTTTTAAATACTACGTTTATTTATCTCCGAGCAAGGATTTCGTGCTCTTACCCACAACACGTCTACGGTCGTGACGCGTGACTAATATATGATGCACTCGTACGTTTTTCTGTGACTGTAAACATTTTATTATTTTGGACCGGTATTCAATTTGTAAATTCTGTAAACTGAAAACTTAAGCGGAATAAATAAATAAATAATTTGTTTCTTGGAAATGGTGTTGCAAGTGAAAGATATGGGTCACTTTCTAGGTATTTTGGCACACTTGCCAAATTTTGTATTTTAATATTTCGAACACATATTTGTGTTATGGTATTCAATACGGAATGAAATATACTCAACAATTCAAAAAGTTGTCTCTTGCACAAGCCTTGGAAATTACTACAACAAAACTCTTTGGTACGGTCAGTTACTAAAAAACAAACAATATTTCGAAATTTTGTATCACCAAACACACTTTCTATAGCTTGACATACTGGTGGAAACCACAACCTCATAGTACTATAGACAATCTGTAGAGCTTCAAAGATCTTGTGTTTCTCAGCCTGGTCCGCCCGAGGTCATCAACAAACGTAATTGATACTTATTATTGAACTTGTATAGACAATCTTTACTTTCGACAAAGAGCAAACACACTTTGCATTAGTATTCCTCTGGCATCTCTGGTCCTGTATGGTCGATCTGTTGGACATCGCCTAGACAGACAGACAGACAGACAGACAGACAGACAGACAGACAGACAATCAGACGGACAGATGGACATATGGACAGACAGACAGACAGACAGACAGAAGGTAATCTGAACGCACGTGACACTTAGTGACCGCACCACTCCTCGGTCTGACGTCAGGTGGCCTATAGTGACGTCACTAACCACAAGATGATGTAAGGAGCCGCGTGGGCTGAAGATTCTTCGCGGTATTAGAGAATGTGGGCTCGGTGGTTGGGGAAAACTCCCCTTAGTTCCCTTGGTCGGCGAGAAAGCAGGATTATTAGAGAGAGAGAGAGTCAAACAGAAAGAAGATGCAAGAGAGAATGTTAACATTTAAATGGGAATGGAAATTAAAATTCTAAAAATATACGTGGATGGAGAGATACGTTACGTAGATTAGTACTTAGGAAAGTGGAACTAATTGTGATGAATAATATAATTCTAAGTTAAACCCTTTTAACAAATGGAATTCGAATTCATTGTAATGTAGACGTGCGTTGTTGGTAATATTGAGTAATTCAAAGTTAGTATACAATTTGAAATTAATTGCGTTTCGGTTACTGTATGAATTAAAATGTTCTCACAGGTTTGGATTTGTACTGAACATAATTATTTTAAGTTTTTATATTTTGTGCACGCGGGCACATTTTATATTATGTGCAGATAATAGTCGGGTGTATAATTTGAAGATCTTGATTTTAAATTGCGCTCTATGAAGTTATGTCTGAAAAAATTCACTCTAGTTTCAAGCAAATTAACTTACATAACTAGCGTTATTTTAATTGTTGAGTTTGTATCCACTAAAAGGTTTTATGTGTTGTTACTATGAACTCTTCTAACTTTAGAACGACAATAAGTTAAGGTTGGTCGTCTGGAGCTCGAACCCACACCGTGCAGCCTACGCACGTCTTCGGATACCTCCCTAAGTGGCGAACCTAGTAAACGTTGTCCTACATAGACTCGCATCCTAACCGACCTGGTCTAGACAAAGACATTATTTGCATATGCATCCACTAAGGAAATGTTGCAACTATGTTGAATTTCAATTGCGTCCTCTTTACTTTTAGTTCCCACTTTTACGTGAGATTTCTTTGTCAGTGTAAACACATACATCTTTGGCTTTGTTTTCTTTGTCATTGTGGATAATGTTTGCTTACTTGTGCTGAACTACGTAGATCTGTAGTACCAGTAACGTTCATGTTAACCTCGGAGGAAGCACATGAAGCGCTTCGAAACATAAGATGTTTTGGGACCATCAAAGTCCAACTCGCAACCTTTGGCCCGTGATTAGGGGAGGTTCACTCCCTGAAACTAATGGCGAGCTCTGGGTCGTCGTCGGGGAACTTTCCCCTTCCCTTTGACTACCTCCCCGAAGGCGACGACAATGACAACACGGACGGATGATGACACAGACGGAGACGACCACGACATGGGGGTACCCCTGCCCTCCCCATACGCTTTGGCTGGTTCTGACCAGCACAGGCCCCCTTACGTTCCTCCCCTTGGAAAGAAGTATACGTGGTGGTTACTTACGCTTATAGAAATTGTTTTATCTTGGAGGCGCGAATAATCTTCGCTGTTAAAGCGCCCTAAAACTACTAATACTAATGAGATGTTTTGTTCTCAACCTTAATTCAGCATCATCCCCCAGTCATCCTTCTATCTGTGCGTGTGTCACGTCTCACAATAAAAACTGAACACGACGTCTGATTGACCATGATATGCCTTTCTTTGTTAGCATTGCGCTTCAGAAATGATTGAACAATAATACAGAAAGGAAAATGTGTCACCCGGCGCCTCCACCATTTTGAATATTTACAAGAGACAGAAACAGAAAAATCATACATATAGTGGAGATTCGCTCCCTGATTTTGTTTCTGTAAGGGTGTTTGCCTTTGTACCTGCCAACGGTATAGCTGGCCATATCATCAAGTAAAGCTCAATTAAAATCAACAGAGCAGCTACCTTGGTTGATCCCCTTGCCTGACGCACACATGCACACCACTTCATTCTATGTATTGTTAGTTGTTTTTATTTATGTTGGTATGTTGTAGTAAGGCAGTCGGACACCACATTTGTTTTTGGGCTTCAAGCCCTCTTCTGGCTGCCTGTCTTTGTTTAGTACATATTCAAAGGCAAATAAATAATAATAATAATAATAAAACATCTTCTTCGCTTAGCATTTTAATTGTATGCCGTAGTCGGGATTATTAACTAATCGCATTTACTTTTAGTCTTTCCCTTCCGTTTTACATTGATAGGGTGAGCACTGCAATCGATTACTGTCAGTTTGGTTGCTAAGCAAGACCATGCAAAACAGAGGGTTATGGCTTCCGTGGTTTGATGGCGAAGGGGGTGAGTAGTTAGGGTGCGAGTAGACCTGTTTGATTAATATTTTAGGTTTACTTCAAATGATTTTTTAAAATTTGTTATTCGGTATCTTCATGATTTATATTCAACTCCCTCACCAATCAATCAAATCAACCATCTTCCTCCTCATCTGGGAATAATGATGTCGATATGGCATGCAAAGTCTGGACCTTTTCGATCTCAAAGCGTTGAGTGACTGACAGTACTAGTTTGTACAGAGTTGTTGTAGATCAATTGACTCTAGGGGCGCGAAAACTGCCCTTATTTTGAAATCTCAAGTGTTTGTTCTGAAAAAATATGTTTGTGGACGCGACTTCTTTTTTGAAAATACAAAATTTTCGGAATGAACATGATTTTGTTGATCACATCCAATAATTTTACATTCGCTGTGACTTGACACTAGGGTCAAGTTTCTTACATCTGCACTGTCGCTCGGCCTTGCCAAATAGCATTTATTCAAGAATCCCTGCATGCCCTGCCCCTCACGATGTGGCAACGCTCTACCTGCTAACCCGTTACTGTTAGAATCGCCGTCAGTGTCGGCGACAAGACACAAGACGTTTCACCGCTTTACATAACATTGTGTATTCCACATTCAGCCTTGTTTGTGTGAAGGAAACATCCTCGCGTTGTAAACGTTGCGAGTTTCTCGCGTAAAGATAAGACGCGAGTGCCTACAGCACTGAGAGTAATGTGTGCAACATGGCGAGGTATGCACGGCGCGTCCTACCTCTATCGGTGACCTGTACGTGTGCAGCATCCAGCATGGTTCGTTGACGTTCCCCCTAGGGATGGGGAAAAAGCGTTTAATTTCGTAAACGTTTAACCCCTTGAACTAATCGTTTAAACGTTTAAACGTTTCTAAACCCTATTTTCACATTTTATAAATTTAGGTAGGCCGAGGCCTAGGTTTAATAACAAAAATTGTAATTTTGTACTTATGACCGGCCGACGAATAATTAACAACGGTTTTATTCTCACTCTTGCATTTAATGACCCAGCACTTCCACCATGTGTAACAGACAAGACCCGGCACCTCCACCAAAATTGAGCATTTAGAAAATTATCGGCCTAATCTGTTAGCCCGTGTTGTATAGACTCCAAATTGATAACAAAATAACATTTTATTAAAAAAAATAACATTTTTTTTTGCTAAACGTTTTGCGAATTTAATAACCTCTAACCGTCCACTAAACGTTAAACGTTTAACGTCCCATCCCTAGTTCCCCCCACGACTGATACGACGTGCTTGGCAATTTCTTGGCATCAATTCTTCTAAACAACTGATAGTCAGGCTGTCGTTAAATCGAATCTATAATCAAAATTGTTCTTGGGGCAAGCCCCCTGGCCACAATGTGCCATCACTATACCAAGAGCCAACCATTACGTTTTGGGGCAAAATCAGTTCTCGTATTTTCCCAATAGCCTGGTAAATTATGGTTTCCAATCTGAAAAACCTTGAAAAGTCAGCGAATTTGTCAGCTTAAAATTAGCAGGCACGATGCGGTGCATGGTTTCAATGCGTGCTGTGTTTTACTTTTGTCTTTTGCGGGATAAAGCGACTGTTCTGAAACAATTGCATGCATACATTTGCATCAGGTATTGGAGTTGGAGGGGGGAGGGTGGTGCAACATGAGATAATGTGGAGGCTGCGTATCCAGTTCACATGTTGCAGACTGTAAAGCTCTCTGAAGCTCTCTTGCTCTAATTCTTCAATGGAAGTGACGTCACAAGAAGCTTGCTAGGGAGCTGTGAGAGGTGGAGTTTCCCTAGCAAGCATGGGGTGGGTACATTACATTCGATTTCGAGTTCACACATCACATGGTTGGACTTTGTTGTTGGACGAATAAGACAACCAAGAACATATCGTACTCGGTTTATAGAGACCAGATGGTAGCCAGAGCTATCCTTTAGTTTCGGGGAGCTGACAGCTGACATCGATACCGACAAAGAAATTCTTACAAGAAGGTGTTGCGAGATGGACTTTGATGACCAGCAATGTTTTTAAAGCTCAACGTGGATTCCTCAAGTCAAGAACGATGTAGACGAAGACGAAAGAGATTGAAAATCGTACAACAATTACAGGGTGTGGGAAGTTGGAGCTGTGCAGAATTGAATATGCCACAGAGGTGGAGATTGGAGGCTGGATTACCAGACATTGAAAGGTACTCGAGTGCGTGTACCACGGTTCATCCTCGCCCGCGTTGCTGGTACTCTGGTAGGGGGACCGCGAATACCTAATCCTCTAGTCTAAACATAGCCCCGGGCATGTGTTGCATTGCATACCTCTCCTCACTCACACACGTGCTGGACGCGGGCAATGTTCTCGGGACGGCTGCTACTAATTGCCGGTGTATAACGAAGGTAGGAGACCTTGACTTCGTCATGAAGCCGAAGTGGGCTCTCGCCCGGCTGTCAGGTTAGTTGTCAGTGTGCCCGCGCCGGAGGAAGGCGATACGTAACGCACCTCCACACCGCGTTATCGTTACGACGACGAAAACGTCTTCGTCGGGTGGAAAGAACGTGGGTTTATTTAGTGTTTAGTTGAGGAAACTAGTTTGCGAGTGTTTAGTGAACGACTTGTTTGGGAAACTAGTTCTGTGTGGATTGCGGTCGAGAGGTTGGGCGATGTTTTGACGTTTCGAGTGTTGTTTGTTTGTTACATCAGAGCGAGGTGCTAATCTGGTGGGAAAAGTGTCGTTTCTGGAGTGATTTGATAACAGATGTGTTGTTTTTAAAAGTTATTTACCCAACTTTAAGGGTTAATCGTGTGGGGAAATTAAATTTGGCGTTCTTCACACAAAAATACTTGGTATATGAAAATATTAGATTTCGATTCCGTTTTTTTTAGATTTTTAAATTTTCGATCTTTATTCGAAGACTCAATTTAATGTTAGAAAAAAGTCAACCCTTTTATCCCGAAATAAAGCCAAAAACCTCCCACGGTGATTTTAAACAGCAACAATACTACCCCACTGTTTACCACGTTGGATCATAAAATAGGAAGTTACCCGGCTGAGCGTAAACACAGGAAGTTATCTGGAGGGCGGTGCTTTTTAAAAAAACTTTTCATTCTATTTTGAACTTGGTTCAACTCGGGAGGGAGAGTTTGAAATAAAGGGTAACAAGAGAAGTGCCTAACTAACCCACGAGGCATATAATATATTATTAAATGGTCGGTGCACACATTGTATCAGTATGCACGGAAGCCGGTCAGTAACCGGACGTAAAAGCGAGTCGTTTACCCGCTGAATCATCAACCAATCGATCACCATGTCGATGTATCGTTTCGTGAAAGGTGCTACCGGCGGCGACCGCCTCTTCGTGCGCGGCACCCGCGAGGGGGGTGATCGCGACGACGTGAACGGCGACCCCGACCTCCAGGCGGTCTACACGCGGCGCCACCTCAACACCGAGGTCCGTAGCTCGAACCTCGAGACGAGCAGGACGTCGCGACGCCCGAGCACCGGCACGAAGAGTGTCACGACGAGGATCGTGAGGAAGACGACGACGTTGACGCGCGGGGAGGAGAGGACGGTGACGGAGAGTCTTATGAGGCAGGCGAGCGACGGGGCCGTCGTGCACGTCAGCGAGAGGACGATCAACGTGCCTCATACGACGGTCAGGGCGAAGAGAGCCAAGGTAGGGGGTGCTCGTCGTGGTCTGACGCCTTCCCTTTACTCCGACACTCGGTATACGTGACAGCGTCTCTTCCCTTAGAGGTGTCCAAGAAATCTCGATCAACCTTTCTATACCATTTTATATTTTAGCCTCTGAGATTCAATTCCTTTCTCGAGAAGGAAAAAAGCAGAGTGTCTACTAGTCTGGAAAACCTGGAAAAGTCAGGGAAATTGATTATATTTATGGATTTTCCTTTTCTCCTATAAAAAATCTCTAAAACTTACCAAATCGAATCTGTAATCGAACCAAACGTTTCCCGTGGGCAAGCCTCCGGACCAACATTAATGTGCTATCACTCACACGCACAATCATGGCGTTAGGATTTAGGGGTAAAAATCAGTTGGATCTTATTTTCCCTGTTAGCCTATTTGAGTCCAATGTGGAAAAGTCGTGGAATTTCGTAACCTAAACATAAGTTTAGACCCTCTGAAAATGGAAACCCTATAATTGTATAAAGCATACATTTCCTTGAAACTACTCATGCAGTGGATTGTTTTGTGAATTTCAATTAAATATCCGATGCCTTCTAAGGGATTCGAACCCACATCTTCTTCCTAACCGTGTAGTGTGAATCACTTCTCGCCGAAGAGTGCATGGATGAAACACCACAGATCTTATTCGGGATTCGAACCCACGCTCGTTGGTCTTATAAGGGTCTGACGGCTGACCATGTCTACTGACTCTGCTGATTGAATTGTCGCAAGAATATTTATGATTAAACAAAGTGTCGTTTAAAAAGACACTGACCCAACCGACTAACTGTAATCGTTTAGAGACCCGTTGATTGCGATTAATCACATTTTGTCGTAACCGTTAGTTACGGTCGACGATTACCGACCATTTATGGTACAACTGTATAGATCTTGAAGGTTTGTAATATATGACGTAATTTGTACAGTAATGGCCATATAGGTATCGATCACAGGTTTCTAGAATGTTTGCTCTGAAATGAGAAAACCGATGGTGGGTGCGATCGATTGATCATACGTGTGTATTACGTTCTGGGTTCGATTCCCCCAGAGGGCATTAATATAATATAATAATCTATGTCGTATCTTCTTGGTTGGTCCGTTCCAGTCCATGGTAATCAACGGGTTCAGATCGCTGAAATAGGCAGAACCATATTTAGGCTTGCGTTACGTTTATGGTGAGTTATAATTATAGTTTTTATAGTTGGTAAGTGGGTGGGTGATAGATACATTATGAAAGATGATAAAAACGTACACCAAGCTTAGGAAATCAAGAACGCAGGAAACATGGTTTATCACATTGACGCTCAAGTTACAATTACAACCATCATAAACAGAAAAGGTCGTCGATGAGAATACGTATATATCCTATAAACTAACCCTTTCTATTGGTGACCAGCATGGTCCAACGATTTCCTTCCTTACCCAGAGATATCATTTTACCCTGGTGACCATGTGAGTGACCGTTGTACCCGAAACTATGTACCGTTGCTAGGAGTGGACTGGCGGGTTCGGAGCTTGTTTGTTACTCTCGCCAACTGCTCGGCAGCTCAGCTCACTTCTAGCACCGGTCTTTGGAAGGTTTTACTCGCCAACTGTAATGAAAGGGCAACTGTAAATTTATAGAAGAAAACTGTCTTATTGGTGCCAAATGTAACTAGATTCATAAATTGTTTGTTTGTTGCCAGTTTAGTATGTTTTAGTTTGGTTTTCTCGTTTCTTTTCTCTCGCCTTCATCACAACTACGTCATGTTTGGTGTACGAAACTCTTTTCCCTCTGGTTTCTTTACGTTTGTTGTGTACAAGACTTTCAATATCCTCCCAAGACTCGAGAAAACGTGATTTAGTTCGTAGATTTTCTTCGGACGTCGTCTTATTCCTTCCACAGACTCGAAAGCTGGCTAGCGCGTGTTTTCGGGAATCCCTCATCAGCTCTTCGTCAGTCCTATCATTCATTGATTCATTCATCATCTCGAGGTTATATCTTACTCTTCTGTCTCCAAGGCGTTAACTTGATGGCTCGCATGGGCAAAGGGCACTTGGTGTCAAGTTTGTTCGTACGTTCTCGGAAGGTCTTGTATAAAAACCCTCGTCATGTGACATAAAACTAGACTAACCGCCTAACTAATTATGCTAAAAACTGTATAAAACGAAATTGAGATTAACGATGGTTATTTTTGTAAGTTCTAGAAACTCCTCTTCGTTTTCTTTATACTAATGCATGGATTGGAAGTTGGAACCGTTCATAATTTCGGGAATATTTGTGTTTATACTTTATATTTCATTTGGATGCGATTCTCCAAGTTTATTGCGTCTCTTCCATCACCTTTATTCCCATCTCAAGAGAGAGTCAATCCTGATCCTCCCGAGGGTCCAACCGTTGCCTGGAGGAGCTCGGCGAGGGTTCAAGTTGTCGCGGTCGTGCTCCAGTTCCTTCGCTCCTCGGGGTCCCGGGGGACACGTTTGCGACGACGTTTATCACATACTCCTGGAGTAGACTCCCAGAGGACCCACTCTTGTTTGTGCCGGGGGGATGGGGAGACTTGCGGCTTATTGACTTGCACAGCTCGGCTGTCTTGTTGCGGTATAGGCGGGACCTGTGACTTAGTTGATGCCCACATGTTCTCTATACACCAAAGTGTGTTGTACGCGCTGTAGGGTACTCATGAATTAACCCAGTGTGGGACACTCTTCAGGGTAGACCCCTTATAGGTTATTAGGGATAAAGGTGGTTGTGAAGGGATGCCCGAGGGCTCAATCCTTTGCACTCGTATTAGCGACTAAGAAAAACCTCGGGAAAAAACCTTCAGTCAGGATTGCTACAATCGAGCCAACACTGTCGGTTAGGTACCAAGTTAGTTGATAGCAGGGAAATCTTGCCACATATAATACTTTTAAAAAAATTTACCAAATATTGCTCAAATTGAATATCGCCAAGTTTGGCA
>JAMZAV010015424.1:0-12997 GCA_024449915.1 Sweltsa coloradensis | reverse complement strand
GCTAGGAACGAATATTTAATGCCAAAAAAAATCTGGGAACTCTTTTAAATTTTTTTTACAGTTATATACCACCCTTTGGCTGTCCCTAAAAAAACTTGATATAAACCTAATTTTAGGCTTTTGAGCCCGGATTTTATCATTTTTTAAATTAAAATTAAATTTTGGACATTTATTTTTTAATTATGCCTACCCCGGGTAGTCCACAATTTGGGGAAACGGAACACAACCAAATATATTCGCGCGGCAAAAGGCCCCAGAAATTTATTTAATACACAAAAATAACTTAAAACCCCCAAAACACAAAAATGCGGAAGATTTTTAAAAACTATTGTTTTGTTTTGTGTTGAGCTCCACCCAACATCTATAAATAAATAGTTGCCAAGGGGAGGCTCGTAGTAAAAATTTTTAATTTTTGTTTATTAGACCTAAATACCTGTAAAAAAGAAATAAATATTAATAAAAAACAACGGAAATGCGCAGCAAATACATTGCAACAAAAATTTTTCCCCTAGTTGGATTTTAAGCAAAGAAGCATTTAAATTTCAAACAGAAATTTAAATTTTTCAAATAAAAATTTAAAAATTTGCGCGTTTAGTTTTGAAGAGTACACAAGCATCGCGCAAGCGTAGGATCGAATTGTTGATGAGCAGAAGTGACCCGGCAACCAATTACCCCCCTGTTGTCTAGGTTGTGCAATATCAGTTTTAACAAAGCGCCTCAAACGTGTGTAGCCCACAAGTGGCAGGTGAAGCCGGAAAAGCTATACTTGAAACACTGTCACCCAACGATTAAAGTAAAAATTTTATTGTATAGTGTGTATTTAATAATATACGGATTAAATATTTTTTTGTTTGTGTCATTTTTTTTATTATAAATGTAGTTTCTACATTTTATAATCATGATTATTATTTTGGAATTAAAAGTGAAAGCTTTGTTTTATAGATTTTTAGTTTAAAAAGTGTAGAAATAATGTCCCACGGAAGATTTTCATAGAAAAATAATCTCAAAAGAATACTTTAAAAAGGGGTTGAATATGAGAAATATGATTTTGTGAAAAAGTTTTATGTTGTAAAGTTGTAGTTTTCTAGGAAAAGCTTAAGTCCCCCCCGCGTTTTTGAAGAGGTAATTGGGGAAAGGCCATGGTTTTTTCGGATTTTGTTTATCTGTGAAAAAAAACAGAATTTTTGAATCTTTTTTTTAAATAAATCAAAATTTAATGAAAAATAACTTATTTTTTTTTAATTTTAAAGTAATTTTAAAAAGGAAAAAAATTTGTAAATTTAGATTTTCAAAAGAAATAATTATTCGATTGCGCACAAATTTACACGATATTTAATTCTTAAAATTAAGGTTCGTGATAAAATCAATAATCGGAAAAGCTGTAGGTTTTAAAAGCAGGAAATTAAAAAATCTAAATGCGATTTCCATGGAAAAAATTATTGATTACGCTCAAATTTCACGAATATATAAATTCAAAAATTAAAAAGGTTCTGAAAAAAATCTTAAAATGGGGATAAAGTGTAGGAGTTAAGTCGAAGAAAATTTTTTAAAAATCAAAAAAATCGAAAAATTGCGATTTTCGAGAAATTTTTCGATTGCGCCAAAAACGGGCAGTTCTTTTTCAGAATTTCAAAAGGCCCCCATAAAATTTCATCGCAATCAGTTCTTTTTACCCGGGAAATCGTTTAAAGAAGACAAAAAAAAAAAAGAAAAAGAAAAAAAAAAGAAAACATTCCGGATTTTTTCTCCAGGTAGTGAAAGGGAAATTTTCGCTACCCCCTCACCAATTAGATGGTTAGATTTAAAAGGGCCCCATGCCTTTAAATTTGCCAGCAAAAAAAAAATTTAATAAATCAACAATCTCTCATAAATTTAATTTTTTAATAAAAAACCAAAAAAATATATATATATATATATAATATATATACAGGGGTAGCGGTACACGACATAAAAAACAAAATACTGCATTTTGAACCCGGTTTGCGTTTTGCACGTTTAGGGGGCCCAAAAGGGAATTTTTAAGGGATGGGGAGGCACTAAATTTCCCTTTGGGAAATTTCAAAATGGCGGTTTTTTTCAAAACGATGTTCCCTGCAAAAATTCTTTTTTTGGTGTCTAATAATCCTTGTTTGGGTCGTTTTTGATTTTTTCCGAATAGAAAAAACTGAAAATAATGTCAAAAAAAACATCCGGTAAAATTTGGGAAAATTTTCACTTGTATATGTAGTATTTTTATAGCAAATCTTCTTTGAATGGGTCCGAGTAAAATTTTCCACCCTACCCCTGTAAAGCATCTAGCATTAAAATATTATGTTTAAAATTTTAAAATTTTAAAAGGGAAATAATTTTTTACTAATTGGCCCCAGCATTGCTGGGAAACCAAGGGGTTTTAAAACGGGTTGAAAATGATTTTTATGCTGAATTATCCCTGAAATTTTTTAACCTTTTGGCACGGGGTCATTTTTAGCGGGTCCCCAAAATTAGAGGCAATGAAAACCCCTCGGAATCCAAGAGGGCGGCGATTTTGGATGTTAACTTTAAACGGTTTTTTTCCAAAAATATCAAAAATTTTTTCCCAAATAGATGCCTTCACGTCTTTTTACTCCGCGCAACCTATTTGCGATTTCGGCACAAAGCAGCAGATATTTCGTGCCGCCCCTACCTCTACAGCCCAGAATACTCCGACAGAACGGATGAATGGGATTTGCAAAAGAAGTTGACAAGCTCTTTAAAATTCTAGTTTTTTTCAAAAAACCCTTCCTACAGTATGCCTTGTCTTTTGATTCCCGAACGGGAGGGCTACCGAAAAAAAATTCCCTGTTTTAAAGAGTCAACCGGATTTTTGGCCATAGCCTAAGTTGGTGAAAATGGGAGCTTGAAAGAGGCCGGAGGGGATTTCGCAAATTCCTCAGAATTTCGAAAAATACCCGCCAAATAGAGGGCCGCGTTGCAATGTAGTTGTGGCTGCAGATGTACGCAGAGTTTCCCTCCGTAGGGTGCGGCGCCTGAGCCGGTCACGGTCCGCGAGCGCGAAGCACTATTTTTTCACATCGTTCGCAGTCTCGCTCCGTGGACGGTTCAACAGAGGGGTAGATTGGGGTGATTGAAAAATTTTTAGATCAGGAATTCCAAATTGGTTATTAATGTATGGGGAGAATAAAAAAAGTGTAAAAAACTTACCGACTGAAAACTGTGGAATCGAAACACGCCCGAAGGAGTATATGTATATTCGAAACGCTGATTTAAGACCAAAGACATACTTAGGCAGGTGTACTATTTTAAATTACTTATTATTACATTTTTTTGCGTGCGTCGTGTAACGTGCCGTTTTTTGGCTTCCCAAATTTGATATGGTTATGAATACTTTTTTAATCAGGAGATATTTTAGCTAGTGTGCAAAGCCACCCCCTGATGCAACCAGCACTGATCCATTGATGATGGTATAAAAGGGAATTTTAAAAAGGCTTTAAAGAAAGTGCTGTTTTTTTATTTTTCATTTGACATTTGAATATTCAAACGTTTAAACTCGCACATTTTTTTCTATCAAGTCCTACCATAAAAGTACAGTATGTAAAGTGTACAACAATAGTACCTTCATTGAGTTTAGCCCCTATTTTTTTCTGACTGCATGAGGGAAAGATAAAAAAATAAATTTTATTCCCCGGCCCCTTTTGATTATGAATTTGTTCGTGGTGGGGGCCAAATAAGAAACATAAATTTTTTAATTTTCGTAAAAAATTTTTTCCCTGATATCCCTATACATTTAATTCATTAAAATATATTTCTTCAAAACCTATACCCAATAGCTGTACCCAATGACACCAATTTAATGCATTTTCTACAACGACAGAAAGGAAACGTATGTAATTAATGAAGTAAAAAAAATTGTGAAAGGGAGGAACACCAATGTATGTGTTTTAAAAATTATGAACGGAAAGAATTTTTTCAAATATTTTTTTATTTTTTGTTACTTCGTTATTAATTTTTATTTCTGGGGACATTTAAAATAATTTTCAATTATTTCTCTATTCAAGAATGCAAAAAAATTTTAAGCAACACCATTTCTCGCAAATTCAAATACGTAACGAAACATCATTAAACAGAATGAACATTGCTGCCTTCTGGTTGTGTCAATTTTATTATTACTTCCCTTTTTAAAACACTTTTAAAAAAAATTATGTATTTTGATCATATATAACCATTGTGAAAATGGGAAGACAACTTAAATTTCACTTTCGATTCGATTCCGGGTGTGCCCTTTTGCTGAATGACCCAAATGAGTGCTGAGACTAAACCAAAATCCATTTGGATTATAGAAAACACTGTATTATTAAATAAGGAATAACCTCTGGCATTTTTCCCTTCGGCCTGCTTTTGACGTTATTAAAACATTCGGAAGGTCGTAGAAGTGCGTAAAAGTTGTATAAAAATTATATTATTAAAGGGTTTAATGATCATCGCCGGCATTGGGAAGTGTTATTTGGGCCCCTGAGGGGGCGCCGGCAGGCGGCAAAGCATATTCACGAAAAACCCGCTCTCTTTTTGTCGTTGGAACAAATTTTTTTAGACCACAAATTTCGACAGTCTCCAGCTCCTTTCATAGCATTGTCGAACCCTGCAGGCTTTTCTTTTACCGAATAACCCTTAGAGGGGCTCATGAAAAACGCTGAGACTTGATTTGGAAGGAAAAAAGGGTTTAATCCCGTCACCAGCAACCCAGCGAAAATTTCATCCCGGGGTTTTTTGAGCCCCTTTGGCGAATGCCGGATGCAAGCCATTTTAGTTTTTTTTTTATGCAGTGCGTACAATGTTTTTACCAATTCAATTAAAAAATTCGGTAATTTGCAAAATACTACTAAATAGGTACGTCGCTCATAATGCTAATTTTGGGTTTGGAAAACCGCCCGGAGAGTGAAAAAAACCTGAGACAAATTACCTTTGGAGACAATTTTTTAATTTCGTTTCATGATAACCCCCCAATGCACTTCTCAGGCTAAACAAAATTTAACAAACTGTCAAACGGGGGTGGGGTTTTTGCGGGTGCAAAACAATGGTCTACGAAACCGCGCCCTCGAAATAAAGGAGGTCATTAGAAAGAACACAAAAAAAATTCCAAAACGAGCCCCACTATATTTAAAAATGCATTTACAACAAACTACAATCACTGCGTGAAAAAGGTCCCCCTTCCCCGAGCGGAAAATTATAAGTTATGTTTTTTTTTATTAAATCCACACAAATATTAATTCCCCTAAAAAGTAAATACGGCCCGATACAAAACTAATAAATACTAATAGTAGACCGTAAATACATTACCGGGAGACTAGTTTTAGATTTTTTTTCCAAAGAAAATAAAATATCGACTCTAAAACATTATATTTTTCGAGTAATAAAACAAAAAATGACTACACCGGGGTTTGAACCCGGGCCTTAGTGCCCGGGGTATCTCTTTCCATGAGCTATTTACCACCAATTTAAAAATGTCTAATCTGGGGCTATTTTGTAATTAATGTACGGACAGTAAGGTCCCGGGTTTAAAACCCCGGTGTGTCACTTTTTTTAAATTTTGTCTAAATACTAAAAAACAAGTCAAAGTCGCCTATTATAAAGCCAAAGGTTAAAAATCGATATCCCAACTCAGGGCTATAGGATGGTTTTTATTCTCTAGTTTTTTCAGTGCTGCTCCCCAAAGTACAAAACAGCCAAGAATAGACAGATTTAAATTGGTGGTGCATACTCGTTGGGAAGACAAGCCCCCGGACAGCAAGGGGCCCGGCCCGGGTTCAAACCCCCGGGTTTAGTCACTTTTTAATTTCTGTCAAAATACTAACATAACAGCGTCCCTAGTGCCCTTTTAAAGCCAAGGTTAAAAATTAAAAAAAACATCACCCCCAAATCAAATATTTTAAAACCCCCAAAAACCCAAAAGTCTTACAATTTCCGTAAATTTTATAATAAAACCCCATGGACCAATTGTTTTTTTAACATTAACCACACACCTACACCCCAAACTTTTAAGCTTTTTTTCATGGGGGATCACACACTTTCAATATGATAACTAGTTTAGGCACGAAAAATAATTGAATGAAAATAAACCCCATTTGCCCATATCTCGATGTGACAGAAATTGGGCGGGTTCAAGGTCACTGCTGTTCGAAACAAATGAAAATCTGGTGTCGCTTGACACTGGTAATTTTCGACTCGGTGGGGTGTCATGGCCCCAGTTGTGCAATGTTCACAAAAATAAAAGCAGTAGCGATTGATGCGTAATTATATTTTATAAATCTTCAAATAAGTAGTTAAAAGGCAGATAACTTATCCCGATAAAATAGGGAAAAACGATTTTAATTTGTTTTAATTTTTTGGAAAACAGAGATTTTTTAAAAATTTTTATCGGCATAACTCGTTAAATTTCCTTTTCTTTCCCGAAGAGTTAAAGTTAGAGAGAGTAAGAGAATTTCATAACTCGGGGTAAGTGAACCAAGGGGGAATCCATCAAGCGCTTTGCTTTTTCTTGATGTCCAGAATTTTTTTATATTGGCGACTATGACGGTGTTATGATGGGGTCTTTAAGACAAATTAAAAAAGGTCCTCCACCGGGGGTTTAACCCGAACCTCTGATGTCGGGCGATGCCCCCACCCCTTTTTTTTATTAATTTTCTTAACTTCAAAAAAAAAATGGGCCGTGCCGTGGTTGAAATAAAAAAATAATTTCATCTACCCAAAAATTTAAAATTCAAAACAATACCCAAAAATAAAGCCACTTTTTACGACTTATCCTCTTAATTTGACACCTGGTTTAATCCCGGTGGTAAACTGTTTTTAAAACCCAAAAATAATTCAATGTTAATTTAAATGCCAAAAAGTTGCCAAATAAGTTAAACGATTTAATTGGCTTTTTAAAAAAAATTTCAGGCAAAATTAGAATTTTCTTTTACAAACCCCAATGTGTCTTTCCCTTTTAAAACAAACGTGATCTGCAGGAGAGAAACAAAAACCACAACAAAAGGGCATCCTTGTATTTCCAATCAAAATATAGATTTTATCAAACCGTGAATTATTCCAAGGATACTGTTATGAAGAGTTTTTCGCAATCATTTTCAAATTTCCCCAAAAGTTTTCGGCGCCGCCCTTTTTTACGCAGCCGCGGCAACCGCGGACGTCGTGGAAACGTTAATTTAATTTTTTTTTTTATTTTTTTTATTTTTTTTGACCACATTACAAAAGGACAAGGCCCCCCAAGTGTAATTTTCCAAAAATATGCAATACAAAAAACGCAACAATCAAGTAAAATTGGTACATAAAAATGCTAAAAAATTATATAAAAGAAAGTAGCCTATGTGTGTGAAAGATGATGGGGTTCTCTATGTATGTATGCGTGTTTTCCCTTGTATGTAGTTTATCGAATGATTTGGAAGTGGAAAGTGGAAAATCCTCCCAAATGAATTTAAATTTTTTTCAGTGGGTTTCAATTACAAAACGAACTGAAAGCTAAAAATTCCTGTAAATAAAGTTTTTTTTTTCACCACTTACAAAAACTCCCTTGTTTTTTTCTGTCCAGTTTTTTTTACCTCTTACTATTTATGTAAAAGATTTTTGTTAAATTCACGGAAGAAATTATTATTAAAAATTGTTAATTGTTTTACATTTCAGTTTTCCCAAAATTTTTTTCATTTACCCAAATATGCTTTATCATGAGCTGCGGGGGGCGTGCAGTGCGGACTGCAGACACGTGCGCGCGCGTATTTTTGCTATTATTTTTAGGTGTGCATTTTTTATAATTAGCTCAGAAAATAATTGTGCTATTCAAATTTTCTTTTTAATTTCAATGTATTTATTGTAAATTTTTTGTATCATTAAAATAATTTTAATTTTTTTTCTTTTTTTACCCCCCTCAACCCGCGTCCCTATGAGAGCATAAATGGGGCATTAGAAAAAAATTAAATGGGATTAGAGATGCGAGCCCCGGCACTAATTTGAATTTTTTGCCAAAGATGGTAACTATAGTTACAAATTGTCCAATTACAAAAAAAATAAAACCGAACGTTATCTTCTCCTACTTTTATGAAATTTTTTTCAAGATGGCCGTGGGAAAGGAATTATCTGTAATTAAACTAGTTGCTGTCAAATGAATGTCAAACATTATTTCAATTTAAAAAGAACATTGTGTTTAAAAAAGCAATCGGGTTTTTTTTCTCTGTTGAGAATACAACAATGCAACAATGCAAATTATTCCTATGTCTCCCATAGGCGACATTGGGTCTCAACTGTTGGAATACTTATAAAACTCAAAATTTCATACTGTTAGTTTTCATTGTTTTTTTGAGTAAAAAACGGTGATTACACTAGCAAAAGCCATGTTTTAAGATAATTAAAATTTTAAAAACATATTTCATGTTTTTTTTTACACTTTTTATCAATAAAATTGATATCAAAACTAAAATTAAATTTTAATTAACATGCCAAGCTTATGTTTTCATAACTTTAAGTTTAATTTAATTAGGCTATCACCAACTTATAAATTCCATGCTTGAAACAACCTTTAACAAAGGAATTTTGTTATTTTTTGTTATTTTTTTAAATTTATTGAATTTTTTAATAATTATTATAAAATTTTTAAAAAAAATTGTTTTAAAATAACAAAAAACAGCAATAAAAAGAATAGCCCTACAAATAAAAAGAAGCAAAATTCATTGAAATTTTAGGGTTTTTACTAACAAAACTACATTGTTGTCAAATAATTGTTTCATATTTTTGAGACCCAATGTCGCCATAGGAGAACAGCGTTTTGGCTAAATGGGTAAAAGGGATTTTGCTCTGTATTTTTTTATTTATTTTTTTTATTTTTTCAACCAGAAAATGACATTTGATTTTATATATTTGCAAAAAAATTAATTCTGGGTCTGAGGGGGTTTACTCCCCATCAATGTTATCAATGTAATTTATTTTCATTTCTTCACCTATATCACGAGACATGTTATTCAATAAAATTTATTTTTTTTTAGAAAGAATGCTAATCATATATTTGCAGGGCCCCTCTTCCTACATCCACTTCAAATTGCTATTGTGAACACTTTTATAACTATTTGTTTTAAATTTTTAATAATTATATTGTATAATGAGACGGCGTTTCCAAGGACAAACGATTCTTCAGAGCTGACTAGGTGCGAATATTGTCGTCTGTAAAATTATAGGTTTATAGAGAATAGCACGGGTACCAGGCATCGAACCGAAAAACCCACAAACCTGTCAACCCCCGAAATCGAGAATTTAGTTTCGGTGTTTTTGGTTATTTCGGCAGGGCAGTGTCTCAAAATCGTCGAATCGTGAAATTGCACAAGGATAGTTTAACACGTGACTTTCGATAATAATACTTCGTGTTTAGTCTTTCGTCGCCTTTAAAGTGACCAAACAAACTCATGTTGCGTGTAATTTGATTTTTTTTTTACTAATTTTAGCTTCTTATTAGGTAAAATATATTTTAAATCATCAATGTCAAAATTTTAAAAAAATATTGTAAAATGTACGGATTATTGTTTATACCATAAAATGCATAGCATAACGGTGTCGAACGGTTTTTAAACCTTTTTTTTAACGAGGTATTACCGAACAAAACAAAAAATAATTTTGGCTCGATGTCCCGGGACAAAATAAACTACAAACGGGTAAAAAATCGAAAATAAGATTATTACTTTCAAGTTTCAAGTACTTATTTTTGTTTTTAGATGAAGGTATGCACGGCCATTGACAGTGATGAAACAAATGGAAGAGGCCTACACAGATTATTCTGTCTGAAATAACCAGGAACTGAAAATGCTGCCCGTGACATAATAATATCATTTCCATTTTACGCACACACTATTAAATAAAACTATTTTTTACGCGTTTCGGTTCGATCCCCTGATGTGATTGCCCAAAAGACAAATAATGCGTGGGCCTACATAAGCAAATATATCAAGAAAATTATATTATATTTGACTGCTTTTATAAACGGACCGTTTAACGTTTAGGGATATTAAACTTTACTTTATCTTTTTTGCTGGTCGAATTGAAATTGTCATTTCGTTCGATACTCTCTCCCCCCCCCCCAAAAGCCTTAATAATTGCTTATCAACTTATCATGGATGGGATCACTACTAGAAAAGTGTCTTACTTGATTCACTGATATACCCCAAGATAAAACCCAAACAAGTAATTTCATCCAGCCATCGAACTATTTTAAGGCCCCAGTAATGAGTTTTTCTAAATTACTAAAATGGCTGTTTTGTGTTTGGGCATTTCCAATTCCCAATGCTTCTTGCGCTTATGCACCCTCGGTACCGCGGACCTTTGGAAGTTTTTGGATATTACGTAAACCGACCCAAAATGTATTTTTTTGGGGGTCACGGGTTTTAATTAAAAAAAGAGACTAAAACTGTAAAAATTCCACGAAAATAAAGTTTTTAAATGGTCACACTCATCCTTTACAGTAAACCTTTGTTTAATGCTGACCGTTTTAATAATATTTTTTTTTTTATTCGTATTATTTTTTTAAAAAGGACTATTGAAACTTTCAGGGAAAAGATGTCTATTATAGAAATTGCTAATTAGTTTCCATACTTTTTTTTCTCCCCGAAATGATTTTCCCCCAAAAATTTTCTTAATAATGAGCAGTTGGCGAGTTTGTTTAAAAATGTAGAGTGCGAGGGCGCGCGCGAAAGTTTCATTTTAGGTGTATCCGTGTATAGTAGTTTTCATTTGTTTTTTGTTGTCCAATACAAATACAAATGGATTGTCAGGGGCGAGCGAGGGGGGGGGACCCGGGTTTTCCTACCCTCCCCCCCCAAAAAGGGAAGAAGGTTTAAAAAATTATACAAAATAGCCTAGGCAATGATTCTTTTTGGAAAACCATTCTGCTTGAGCACAACTCCTAGTAGACGAAACCCTTTTTTCGCATGATTTGATCAGCTTTTCTGTGTACTTTTCTTGTATTATGTGTATGCTATTTGATCGGATTGGGCGGGGATGGAGATGATGTGAATAATTAGAATTGAAACACTCATCTAGGCTGTCAATGTAATACTGTTTCCAGGGGTCCGGGTTTTAAAATTTCCGGTGGGGGAATTTTTTTTTAATTTTGTCTATGGTCCAACATAACAGGTCATAGTTTCCTACAACAAGAAAACCCTCGTAAATATTTAGGTTTCGTGAAAATTGAAAGTTTATAATTTTTACTATTTTAGTTACTTTTCCAAACTCCCTTTAAAATTGGTCTGTAAATTACCTTAAAAAAAATTAAAAATTTACAAGTTTTTTTTCGGGGGGCCCCTTGTTTTTTGCGAGGGTTCCTAATAAAAATTGTTAAAAAAATTTTTATAACGAATCTTTGATATAGAAACATAATTCTTTAATCAATTATTGTCCCTCGAGAAATTGTTTAAAAACATCAAGATAAAATCCCGATGCATATATTATTCTTTTACACATGCCGTCGCTTAAAACTTTACCCGGGGATGTATTTTGGGAACAAAAATGTAAGGATCATTGAATACACAAAGGATATGCTACGGATAAAAAAGCCAAAAAAATATTCAAAAAACCCTTTTGGTCATGTAGATAATGCGCCCTAAGATCCCAAAAGAGACAGGTGGTAAGTTTTTTGTAACATAACTCAGTAAATATTAAATTTCAACAAAAAAGGGAAAAATATGTTTATTCGTCTTTAAAAAATTTCCTTTTCAACGTGTACGTGAATTAAAAATTGGGTATATATTTTAAAAGATATGCGAGTCAAAAGGTTCATTGGCGGCGGCCATCTTGTTTTTTTTCATGGAAGGGGTCATTAAAAAAAACGAAATTTTTTTATCAAAATTTTTAAATTACGGTTAAAGAAACCCCATTGATACCCCATCAATTGTTTTTACTATTTTTCTCTGAAAAAAAAGTTAAAATTACTAAAAATTCAAAAAAAAACATAAACCCAAAAAAAAAAATTTTTGGAAAATTGTTGTAAATCGTTTGTAGCTTTTTATTACCTTTTCAACGGACCTTTAAAATTTAAAACGGCGAAAAATTTCAAAATATTTAGTTAAAAGTTCAAAAGACGGCGGCCATCTTGTTTTTGCCCGGGGAAGGTTCAGTAAAAAAATCGAAATAACGTAATCAAAATTTTTTAAGTTCGGCATAACGAATCGTTGATACCAAAAACAATTGTTTCACAATTGTGTCCCGACAAAATGTAATGAAAAATTTAAAAATCAAAGTAGTGCATATATTCATCTACAAATGCCCTCCCTTTAATTAAAAAAACTCAGGGTATAATTGCAGAAATTAAATGCATGGATTCTTAAAAACCAAATAAATAAATTTACCCAAAAAAAAGAAATTGAGAAAATGCAAAACCCTTTTTTCCTATAAAAATCGTTTTCCCAAACCCGAAAGTGTAAAATAAACAGTTTAAAATTTTTGAACATAAACCCCAAACATATGGGTTTTCGTGCAAATTTTTAAACATTATTTAAATTCTATCTTTCCCCTTTTGAATGGACCTTTGAAATTGAAATCGGTCAAAAATTACGAAGATACGCTAGTTTAAAATTTGAAAACGGCGGCCTCTTGTTTTAGATATGGGCCGTCCAGCCAAAATCAAGCTCTCACCACGCAATTGTTTTCTAGGATCAATACGAATCGATTGATACCAATACATAGCTCTTTCACCGTTTCACCACGGAATTCCCATGCTCCCCTACTATAAAAAATGCTGAAAAGTAGTCGAAAAATCAAATTTTAAAAAAAAAAATAAGTAAATAACAGTGAAAAAATCTAATGTTTTTAGGGTAACTTACTCCCCTTATTTGGGTGAGCGAAGCGAGGGAGCGACGAAGCGAAGATTCTCTTTTCCCCACACTGGAGAAAAAAACCGGGGAAAGTTTTTTTTTTTTTTTTTTTCTGTATTTTTGAGTGTCTGTTAACACGATTTGGCTAAACCGATACTCCAAATTTCGAGAAATTTTTTGGAGGG
>JAMZAV010015422.1:0-10710 GCA_024449915.1 Sweltsa coloradensis | reverse complement strand
CTCCATCACTCAAACGGCTCTCATTCTGGATTCTGTGTGTCTGTCTGTCGTACGACAAAAATCACTGAACCGCTGAACAGATTTCCTAAAATTTTAAACAGACACCCGGGTGAGTTTACTAAGAACTGTTAAAAATCACCTAGATCCATTCCGATTTAAGCCTACATTAAATAAAAATGTGATTTTTAAATATCGATAGCATTTTTTAGTAGCAGCTAGGGGAAAGGGGGGAGGGGGGCTGCGTGGCTGGCATAGCTTAGGGGTTTAAGCATTTAGCCTCCCGCCGGAGGGTTAGGGTTCGATAACCGTTCGATCTAACTTTTTTATATTTTTACACCCACACATTATTTTTGTGGGGTGTTTAATGGGTAAATAAATTAGTGATTTTTTTTTATCTTGGAAATTTGTTAATGTTTCATGCTAATAAGTTTTGAACACGATTCGGATTTAGAATGTTCAATTTTAAACTAGGGAAACACCAAAGTCGTTAAACGAATGAGTCAGCCAAGTGTTGATATTCGGGAACATCCCCTTTTCTCCATATACCTAAGGGTGGATCTAACTCAGTATGGGGAATGATACCGGGTAAACTATACACATGGCTCACTCACTCGTTTAACAACGACTTTGGCGTTTCCCTAAGTAGACTCTACGTCTACTCTGGTTCACGTAAGATTTGAGGATGATGTTCGCTCCCGAATAATTCGCGTCTGGAAACTAACAGACATTTGACGGCAGATAATTAGAGGGGGAAGCATATTAACTAATTACACTTTGGTTTAAATGAACTGCAATTGAGTTTAAAGGGAAAAATAATCATTTGTGATTCAACCGTCGCTTTCAGCCGCGTTCAATATCAGACTGTGCCTCACGCACACGCACACGTCACGCACATGCACATTTATCATAGTTGAATATCTATTAATACCTCACAAATGAAGGATTTCATAATAGTTTCACTCGTTGGTATGCTTAAACTGATAACACATTATACATCACATCTTCACTTTTACATTTTGAATGCAGCTTCTTTATTTTCCAATTCGATTATTTAATTAAATCGCGAATCCATCTATGGGTTTGCCATTAATAAAAGTGTAGCAGCTTATTCAATATAATTGTAATTTCTGAAAAAAGTTGTCTCTTACATGTGCTTTACTATATTCATTGACCCTTGCGTTATATTTACCAGCAAAATTAATTATAAATAAACATACTAACATACGATGCTCTTTGCTTGGCTACTGAATCTTCGTCCCCCTACATTTGGTCAACTGAGTTCAGAAACTACGTGTTACCCACCTCTTTTTATTTCCCGATGTACGAGCTTAAGTGTAGGACACAAAACGTGTTCAGAGTGTGTTTTATAATTCAAAAATTATTATTACGTCGAGTCGTGCGGGAAGGGAAAGGGGCGCATGGAACGCACCTTTACTTTTTGCTCGTTACGTGGGCTAATTTATATTTATTGATGCGTGGCCCGTACAGAAACCCTCCAACACTCTCAACCATTCTTCAACAGAAAAAGGAATTGCGGGAAACGGGCCTTTTTTTTAGTTTATTCTTTCATATATTTCCGATGGATAAAAGAAAAAAAACCCTCCACACATTGCGTAGATAATCATTTTAATTTGATTTTGGCGCGTAGTTCTGGTGACGTAGGCCCTTATCGCGCCTCGTTTCGACCTAACGCGCGGCGATAAGCAGCGATGTGCTAGGGATATCGATAAACTGATCCTGGTCCCTGGTCACGCGCGCGGTACAGCGAGGCGCGCCGGACAACCCGCGAGTATTACGGTTCCAAAGAGATAAAAATAATATAAACCAGGCCATGTTGAGCCACCTTTAAGCTGCTCGTAGCCATGGAGAGCTTGATGCTCATGCCTAAGATGTATAGCAATGCCAGAGGAGACTTTGTTTAGGTAAAATTACGTCACTGATCCCTAAAGCGTAAAATAGGATAGTTAGTATTAAATAATATAATAATAATAATAATAATTTTTTATTCACCTTGACTGGTACATTGCACAAGTATACCCCTTAATGGAGAAAGTGAATAGCCTAGCCTATGGTTAAGAATAATACATACATTGTTAACTTATAAAATTATACATAAAAATATACATTCATAATATCTTCCCTTCTATTTCTATACATAATAGTTCTTATTTTTTCTTGAATTGCATTATTTTCAATTATATTCATGTTCATACGTACAAGTGTCAGGAATGTGAAGGAAAGTTGAGTGTAAAGCTATGGATGGGGTATTTTATGTCCGGGCGCACTAAATTAAGTTAAAGTCAGCTGGATGAAAGGTATTCATTGATTGTGTAGAACAATGCTCTATTAGAAATGATTTCAATGTGTATTTGAAAGAGTCTAGTGATTGTATGTTTTTAATTTCTGGTGGTAGATGATTGTAGATTGTTAGACATTGGTATGAGGTCCTTTGGAGAAACGCGTTGTATTGTGAGTTGGGACATGAATTTTTGATTGTGATCGTGTATCATGGTCATGAATAGTTGAGTTTAATTTGAAGAGGTGAGGGTTTGATTTGATAAAGACTGCTGCAAGTTGTATTAAAGTACTTGCTAAGGTCAAGATTTTTTGCGTAGGAAAGATATTTCTACACAACGTACGCCAAGAGGCTCCTACTATAATTCGAATGGCCCGTTTTTGTAATCTAAAATTCTTATAGCTTGAGGCGAGTTTCCCCAGAAAATAAGTCCGTAAGATATGTGTGAGTGGATGTGAGCATGGTATATGAGAATAAGGACGTTGTGGTTGACTAGGGCTTTAATTCTTCTGAGGAGGAAACAACCACATCTTTGAGCAAACAGCGTCTATGTGGTCTGTCCAATCAAGGTGTCAGTCATATGTAGACCCAGGAACTTGATGGCGTCAGAGCAGGCAATGCTCTTAGATGAGATGCGAATGAGGAGCTTTCGGTGGATCCAATTACTTGTGAGTGGAAATTTAAATACACCGTTTTTGACGGTTGAATAGAAAGGAGGTTTTTGTTGCAGTATTGTGACATTATGGAAGCTTGTTCGTTGGACATTTGTGAGAGTGGTGCTAAAGATTTTCCTTTTTGTGCTGTGAGTATATGGCTGAAATCATCGACGTATTGTGTTAGTGTACCAGCGGTGAAACATTCTGGCATATCGTTGACAAAGGAGGAAGAAGGGTGGTCCAAGAATGGTTCCTTGTGGACACCACTTTTCAGGATCACGGTTGAGAATGAAAAGGGTGGTTGAGTTTGCGGATTTCGACTATTTGAGACCGGTCAGATAGGTAAGAGGAGATCCAGGAGTGGGCCTGGCCCCTGATTCCCATTGATTCTAATTTGCATATAGGATAGAGTGATCGATGGTGTCGAATGCTTTACTAAGATCGTAAAAATGCCTATGGGAACGTCCCCTTTATCAAGTGCTCGTGGATGTTTGAAAGAAGTGAAAAAATAGCTGTGGTAGTTGATTTACCTTTTTGGAAACCATGTTGGCTTGGTGATAATATGTTGTGTTTGGATGTAAAAGAGGTTAAGCGGGCATAAAAGGCTTTTTCAAAGATTTTTGAAAAGGAAGAGAGAAGAGTATTTGGGCGAAAGTTGTTTGGGTCGTTTAGAGAGCCCTTTTTCTTATAAGTGGAATAACTTTAGCTTCTTTCAGCTTTGAAGGGAAAATACCAGTTTCAATGATTTGTTTATTATTAATGATAGGGGAATAGAAATGGATTTGTAACATTTTGATAAAATTGCAGTGGGGACATCGTCTAGTCCGGAAGATTGTTTGTTACCTAACGATCTAATAATTTTTGCAATTTCTGTTGAGGTGGTGTCGAAAAGAACATTGACTGTGGGATTTGAGGGATTGTTGCTGTGGGGGGCATTGCAGTATTATGATGAATGTGTGGTCTGTTTTTAATGCCCGCTTCTATAAAGTAGTTATTTAAATAGTTTGATATTATGTTCGGATCTGACACTAGGGAGCCTTCTATGTTTAGCGAAAGGTCATCACGTGATTGTGGGGCTGAACATTGTGATTTTATTAGTTGCCACGATGCTCTTGTTTTATTGTCGGCCTTTTCATTTTTTTGTGAATAAAATTGTTTTTTTGTGTTTCTTAGTTTTGAAGGAGTGGATTTTCTTGAGGGCTTTATAATCGTCTGAGGAGTTTGAACTGGGAGGGTATAGTTTATGCATCTGATAAGCTTTCTGAGCTGTTTGCCTTCTTCTCGTAACTCTTTAGTAATCCACGGACTTGGGTCTGGTTTGTTGTGTTTTTGACGAGTTTTAGGAAAAGTATTGTTAAAAAGACCTAGGAATGTATTTAGAAAGGTGTTTAGTGCATCGTTTGCGTCTGAGTATGTATTAAGCCATTCTTCTTCATCGAGTACTTTAGGAAAGGTTGATATTTGTTTTATTGAATTTCCTTCTTTCGCTAAATTGTGGGGAGAAATGCTCCTGCAATTTAATTTCTAGAAGAATGGCTGCATGATCTGAGAAGTGTGGATGCAAAAGTTTAGTATTATAAAAGGATTTATTCAGTGAAGTGAATATATTATCAAGGAGGGTACTACTATTGCCAAGTGTACGAGTAGGAGTGTTGATGGAAGCAACCATGTTAAAAGATTCGATCATGTCAAGGAGGCGTGTCTGTGCGGTAGATTTTAATAACATGTTAATGTTGAATCTCCGCAAGAGTAATTTCTGCTTTTGGAAATTGTTTGGTTGTTTTAACAAGGGTTTCCTGGAGATTGTCAAAAAGAGATTTACATCTCCATTGGGTGATCTATAGATTGAAAATATCAGAATTTGTGAGTTGGTTAGTTTCAAACAACATCCAGTGCATTCAAAGTCAAATTCTGAGCATATTAATTGGAGTTGTGGAAGAGGAACTATGTTAAGATGAGGTTTCGCAATATAGCTACCCCGCATGTTTATGGGTTGGTCGACATAGATGCTTATGTTAGAGATACCTGGTATGCAGAGGCGGTTGATTTCTGATGATTCTAGCCAGTGTTCAGATATACATATTACGTCGGCTGAGTTATTTGGATCAGAGTTTCTAGTTCTTCCATTTATTGCGCATGGAGCGGATGTTTAGACTTAGGATTGTTATATTAGCCGATAGTTTAGAAAGATTTTTCTTGTTTGGTTGTTTTTTAAGGTTTGATTTGTGGGATTGAGAGGTTATAGAAGAGAAGGGCATGGTTGTTGGCATATCTATGGAGTGTGTGAAGTCAGTGTGTTTAGGCTAATGTGGGGGGTTTTGTTATCAGTGGTTTTTATTAGTTTCAATTAAGGCTTTATGGGTTGGTGTAGCTAGTCACTAGGCCTAGATTTGGATTTTTTATTGATATATTTAGATGACTTTAAGTGGGTGGTGGAGATCTAACATTTATGTGATGCCTGTTTTGTTTCTTCCGATAATGATCAGTAAGAATTTCAACTACTCTCTGGGGACCATGGTTTTTGAATTTTAGTTTTTGACCGAGACCCTCTCTTATCATTATTTCCCGTAATTGTTGATAATTACAATTGGAAAATTGCCTTATACCACTACTTCGGGTTGTCATGTTGTGGAAGTAAGTTGCTTGACTTCTAGGAGCTGGTATAGCATCCTGTCCGAAAGTAAAGGCCGTCTCAGATGACCACAACTGTGGCAGGCTCCTCTTCAATCGTACTGGAATGTACCAGTGTCTTTGGTCACTAGTAGAGGTGAGGGCCGTCTCAGATATCATCTGTGTTGGCTTCTCTTCAATCGTACTGGAATGTACAATGTCTTGGTCACTAGAAGAGGTGAGGGCCGTCTCAGATGATCGCACCTGGGCTGGCGTCCTATGTGACATTTGACTTGGTATAGCTTGAGTATCACTTGTTTTGTTGTTGCAAGGCATAGATTTAGGCTTCTCCTTCATGTACGTGACAGTACAGTGTTATACTCATTAGAGTTTTTCAAATAAACTTCCTTTGTTGAAGACACATCCGGAATTCTGACTCCTCCTGAACTGTTTACAGTCTCTACAATGAATGTTTTTTCTGGTTCTGTGTTGGTTGATATCTCATGTCTCACACCTAACCCACTAGTCTCAGACGATTGTCTATGTACTAGCGTCTCTCCGACGTAGATGACAGTACAGCGTCCTGCTCAAAAACGGATGTATGGGATGATCCAGATGATCGCACCTGGGCTGGCGTCCTCTGTGACATTGGACCTGTATAGCGTCAGCTTGAGTATCACTTGTTTTGTTGTTGCAAGGCATAGATTTAGGGTTCATCTTGTTTAGAATTGTTTGAGGTGCAATTATTGATGCTGGACTTGTGGAAGGCGATCTCATCAATATTTTTGAATCAAGGCTTGTAGGTCTGGGTTGATCCATGAACCGATTGTTATTTGGGTGCCATGATAGTACATCATTGATCTCGTTTAGCATCTGATTTATTTTAACATTACCCGAGTTGTTTGGGTGGAGGCCTCCTTTGGAGATGTCTGTTGGTAAAATCCACTTATTTGTATCAACATACAAAATGTCCAGTGACTTGCACACCCATTTAATGTTCGAGTTTACTTCATCTACAGTGGAATTCGGGACATCTCGGCGATAAATAATGCCTGTATATGCCATACGAGCCAATGGGTATGCCTTCTTGCATGTCCAGATCAACTGATAAACGTCATCCATTAGTTGCAGGGGAGCTTTACATTTTAATGAATTTGTGCCATTATGAATTATTATTGTGGTCACAGAGTGCCCGTGTCTGGAAGTCTGATCTTCTATTCTTCTCTTCAATTGGCGGGGCTGGATTCCAGGATGAATTTGTAAGCAATAATCCTTTTTTGCTTGTAAGTTCTGACATCCGCTGAACATAGAGTCGCTTAGTACAAGTGTTCCAGATGTAGGCTCACGGGGTGTAGTTAGTGCATTCTTATTGAGTATTTTGTGAAGACCTGTTTAGTAGGCCTATTAGGTTTCTTGTTTGGCTTGTTTTGCATGCTGAATTTTGAAGTTTTAATTGCATTATGAGGAAGCGGGGGAAAGTCATTTCCTAGATTTCGAGAGCAGTTCAAATCTGTTTTTTGTCACAACTCCAGTGTCCTGGTTCGGAATACTATTAGTACTAGGCAAATGCCTGGAGTTAGGCATGGACTGTTTGAACTTTTTGCGACTCTGACAGATTTTCAAAGGAGGCCAATTAATAGGCATATGCCTAGTTATATCGTTCAATTGCTTAGTAGCCTGTGTAGTGTAGGCTTGTGGAATCGCAGGTTTGTGAGATTGGACAGACCTTTAGGCAGAGACGTACTATCACGCCAAGTCTGTTCAGAGGGCCCTGCGTCCATATGCTTAATTGGAGGCTGACTATGATTTATCTTCTCTTCAGAGTATGTAGCTGAGTGTAAGCCTACCTTTTGTTTAAGGTCAGAAATTTGACTGGCCATGTTTGTTGTCAAACTTCCTGGTCGGAAGTTGTTCATCCTTTCAGTGTCCACGTCAAACAGGAGGACCTCACTAACTTTCTGTTTATAAAACCTCGTTACACTTCATCTTGTTGTAGTATTGTTTCGTATTTACCCTTTACTAAGCACCAAGCAAATTTAAAAGCTTATTCAGCTGTCAAAATGAAAATAAATTTATCAAAACAAAACATTCAATGCCATGTTTGGGATTTCGTTGCTAAGAATAACAACAAACCTCCATTTAAAATAAATAAATCATAGAGAATAAATTTAAAACTTTAGAACTCTATAATTACGTGTATGAGGAATGAAAACTTTTCCTAATAATATCACACGTTCTTGATAAAACACTCTATCATTTATATCAAATTGATTTATAGAAAACACACATAATGCACAAAAAATGAAATAAAATGAAGAGCACTAGTTGCAGACATGTCATGTCAGTCATCATTGATCACATGTATTGATATATTACATGATTACTTACAACTTTTAAAATTGTATAGGTGTACACGCTATAACATCGAACAAATTACATTGATCACTTTTAAGGGACCCTTACATTTTTATAATCTAATGTTTTAGTGGGGATACCACACCATTTACAAGTTTCTGCAAAGTAACTGTAATCCAGAGTCCTGCGTTTACAATCATCACTCCTTTACTGTTAATATTATATTCAATTACATATAAATAAATAAATAAATAAATAAATAAATACATTTTTGTTGGATGTCCGCTGTAGGGTGTACACATGAAATTTAACCGTGTGACTCTCTTCAGGTGACTAACTAGGTATCGTATATCGCGGATAGGACAATTGTGAATACTTATAAGTTTACCAGCTATCGTACGTCGTTCCACTATAGAATCATTTCAATCTAACCAATTCAGTATCTCCTGAGGTTCCTTACCTCCTGATACCATTTCTCCTACGATTCCTTGTCACCTTACTACAGCTGAACTCCTGATCTCCACTCCTGTTCTGTAGTATAGTTGACCATAGATCCCACCATCACAGAAACATGAATACCTATATTTATTAATTTCACATGAAAGTGATCTTGCTTTTATTAAATAAGTCGGCGTATAATGGGATTATTGTACGTGTTGTGTTGATTATTTGCGTTAAATATACTTTTTATTTGTAATTTCTGTGTTTGCTCACATGACAAGATTCAATACCGGAAAGAAGCTGCCGCTTAAATTATCCATCATAACAAACTCAATATACAATAATAAACGTTCACTTATTAGTGAAGTTTGCTTTTGATAAATCTAATGTAAACCGTTCAAGTGCATTATGTGCAACCAACACAAAAAGTTTGAACATGAATAACATTCCAATATTCCCTCACAGAAATAAAGATTGCCACAGTGACATAAGTCTTTTCAAAAAGTTTACAGAAAACCTTTTAAACTTGGAGTCCACGTTAAAATGAATCTCAAGCTGTACACAGTATGTGGAGTATTCAGGTTTACTGCATAAATTTCTACTTTGCTGTTAACGCTGCCAAGCATATGTTTTGTGTGTCGGCTGCTTCTTTGTAAGGTTGGCACTTGGTATTCCGTGCACGTAGTGCAGTTGCCCGCCCTGTAACTTAATGTACTTGTTTATTCTTGTCTGCTGAAGCTTCCCATTGTACCTCGTAAGTGACATGTCTATAGAATACAGCATGCTGAGTGCTCCAACCTCCCTAGTCTATCCGGTCGGTTCAAGTATGGGTAGCCAGACCTCGATGTGACACATAGGCCTACACTGTATTAGACTCGCTTGACAATACTTTTTTATCAGATATTTAATTGTTCTTATCATAGAACTTTGAAATAGAAAATCATGAAAACAACAAAGTTTTGAGGCAACACATGCACGCTTTCGTAAGTTCAACCGTGTTTTAATAAGATCATTTCCGTTGAATTGTTTTCGGAGCGTTGCATTCAATGGTAAACTGAACTTTAACAAATACATGTATGAAAAGAGGTTACATTCTTCAGGAAATATAAGGAGAATTTCCCTTCAAAGCAGAAAAAAAGTTGGCATAATACATAAATGTTTGCGTAGGCCTACGTATTTCTCTTCCATAGGTTATCAATTAGGGACGTAACGCGTTTTTTTTTGACGTGTTGCATAAACCAAAATTAGACAAGGATGCCATCTATAGCGGGAAGGGGGGGGATAGAATGTATAAGACATTATTTATCTTTGAAAGATGAGAGACAGATTGTTTGTATGGAGTTGATAATATACTATAACTATACTACTAATAATAATAATAATAATCCAGTCGGGGCAAACTTTTTCGACAACTGCTATGAATCAATAACTATGTCCTTAAAGCGGGCTTATGCTTAAAAACCTAATATTCAATAATAACAATGATAATGAAGGCCCAATGAAAGTTATAGATAATTAGAACACAAAGTAATTGGCCTGATGAAATTTTACACATAATTAATTGAAAACATAAATAACATAACATAACATAACATAACATAACATAACATAACATAACATAACATAACATAACATAACATAACATAACGTAACATAACGTAACATAACAAAACATAACATAACATAACATAACTGTGGGGCTCGTTGGTCTTGTTGTGTGGCTCTTTGGGTCTTGGGGTTACGATCTGCTTCCAATGCGAAGTCCATGGTTCGTTCCCCGCTAATTCAAATTTTTTTTTAAATTCTGATTTGGACTTCAGTCCTCTTTTCTTGTCTTAGGATTTTTGAAAACGGTGATTTGGGCCGTCCTAGCAAAAGAAACACATAATAAAAATTTAAATTGTTCGAAATCGGCCTTGTTGATTCTGGTGTTGTTCGCGGGGGTTCGCACTGTCCATACCACGTTGATTTTTAATTTTTCCCCTTAAAAATATCGATTTTGGGTTTGGGTTTTCGCCACTCGTCGATTGCTCGGGGGCCCGCAGGGTTGGCTTGGTCGTTTGATTTAAAGTCCCCCCCTGAAAATCATTTTCATAACTGAGTGGGTAACTCTAATAAAAAGTATTTGTTATTTTTTTTTAGCACACACAAAACAAAAACAACAAGCACAGCACAGCACAGCACAACACAACACAACACAAAAAGCCAGCACAGCACAAAACGCACAGCACAACACAACACAACACAGCACAACACGCGCAACCCAACAGCACAGCACAGCACAGCACAACACAAACCCAACACAGCACAGCACAGCACGCACAAAAACACAACACAAAAACAAAACGACCC
>JAMZAV010015421.1:0-12935 GCA_024449915.1 Sweltsa coloradensis | reverse complement strand
GCCCCCTGGGGAAGGTACGTACCAAGAGCCAGATAAACTAGGTGTCTGAATGTCCGAGGGTAGCTCTATAGTGTAGGTAGACCCTCTGCAGGTGGCTAGGTGTGGGTGGGGGGACAGTTGGTTGGGTAGAGCCATCCTACCTTGATAGAGGAAAACCTGCAATCAGGATTTCCGATGTGGTAATAAATTTGGCGACCTTGTATTCTCGTGAATCAATATCCTTGTTTTTGTATGTTCAAGATAAGCACTTCGATCCGGAATTTCAAAGTCTATTTTAAACTTATTTGCTACTTAGTCCTCTAAGTAAATATTTTTAGTCTTTAGTGTCAAGTTATGACATGTATATTAGGCTATATTTTGTCACGCTTTAGGGCAGGGGGGGGGGGGGTCCTTTCAATAATGTGCTAGCTATAGTTACTATAGTGGACTGGAGGGAGGTTGCAATAACAACTGTACTCCGACGAAACTATATAAGAAACTGAGTATTATCTTGATTATCAGCGTTATCAGTATTATCAGTGACTTTGGTAAGTGAGTTTTAAAGAAACACTCAACAAACATTGATATTTTAAATTTTTACCCGTTAAATCAATATTAACTAATCCGTTTTGCGAACGCTTTCTTTCATCGCGTTGATGGATGAGCTTTTTAAGTTTTAAATATGCGTGGGATCTCTTTACTTCTTCAAGTTCCATTCCATAATCATTTTTAGGATACTTTTTATAAAGTAATACTAATTGCTATGGTAATTAGAATGTAAAATAGCTGGAGACCCGAAAACTTGCTTTTTGTACGTATTGCAGGTTATTGATGCCAAGTTTCTATAGTAACTTGTTAATTATTATTTTATAATATACCTCAAAAAACTTATATTAAAACCTTTATTTCTATGGATTCTGGCTAGTTTTTTTTATATCTTTTTCTTTCAAAGGGCAATACATCACCACTACCTTAATGTCTACGTGAAATATGAACGTTGTAGCCCCACCCATTTGGTCAGAATCTGCCCAAATGTCACGAAAATATCGCACTAAAAATCGGAAAAAATCGTAAAAGTACGATATTCATGAGAAATATTTCTTCGATTATACCCAAAAACGTTGCAGGTCTAAGTTCAGAGATTTCGAAGGTCCCCTCCAATTTTCATCAAGATCGCATATCCGTTTGCCCGGTAGAGAGCGAATATAACCCAGAAAAAAAAGAAACAAAAAAAACACCCGAGCTAATTTTTTGAGGGGTCAGTGAAAGGGAAGTCTTCGCTTCTCTCGTCCAATTACTCTTCGATTGCATTGAATGCATGGCTGTTTCTAAGCTCAAAGATTTTGAAGGTTGCGTAATTTTTTTAATGAAATCGTTATCGGAGAATACGTTTGACTAGTGAGAGCGAACAAACAAAACAACAAACAAAACATTGGAGCTTTTCATCTCGTGTTCTACCGTTGCTTCATTCGCTACGCTCATCCAAATATCACTGTTGTACACTTTCAATTTCTCTACAGCTGTACAACCGAAATACAACTACGGTTACTTTCTAAAAGTAATCTTAAGACAACAGATATCAGCAGTTCCTCCAGAATATATAAGTCCTCCTTTGTAAACAAGTGTTTTAAGACGTTAAATAAACAAATAATAAATAAATCTAAATCAATGGCTCAAGCACCAAAAGCGCTCATCCATCAACGCGACTCGAGAGCGTTCACGAAGTACGAAGTAGATATACACACTTTGTCGAGTCGAGTGTTCTGTCTGGGTTCATGTCCGAAAACCACTAGCACATACCAAACCAAACCCAGAGCAACTTTCACCGTAGATTGCAAATACCGACGTAACAATCTGTTTAGACACGAGCGATAGTCACTGGTCAGTAGACCACACGTGTTGCGTTTAGAAACTATAGATCATTTGATGCGCCTGGTGAGTGAGAGTGAGAGCAAAGAATGTGCGCTCACGTATTTTATATTCTCATGTATAATAATCAATTATCATTTTCAAATACAACAAGGAGAAAAACATATTGCTGAACAAAACAGCAAAAATTAAATACGTATCACGTAATAAAACAGCCATTAGCAATGTTGATATAAATGTGTTTAAATGATTTTCGAATGATGTTGTTGCATGCACCCTTATATTTTTAGAAACATTTAAAAATTAATTTAAATAAAATTATATGTTTGAGTTCACTCATATTTGAAAAATCCACTTCCTTATTTCTCAGGATGGTGGAACAATACGGAAATCAATTATTTTGTACTATTTTCTAGAATTTCTACCTCCTAGTCCTCCCAGTTGCGATCAAAGGAATCAAAATTAGCGGAAGGGTAAACTGTTTTGAACCACTGCTAGAATGTACTACAACAACAACATTCGTGCGAGTATTTGTTTTCGTACGAATGGTCACAATGCTTTTGCGACGGTGCTGCGTCCGGCGGCAACTTCGCTGAGGTCGTCAACGTCAATCAGCTGTAAAGTGACATGGCGGCTAAAGAAGTGGTGGGGCAATCGCGAATACGTAACTACTGATAGATTATCGCTGAAAGTTGATATTGCCCACGTAACTATCGCAAATGTGGCAAATATGTCACTTTTCCGTTGTAAACGTAATAACTTGTAATTGTTCATGTTCTTCTGTTCGCGATATTGCGACGATTTTCACACTTATAGGTTATGAATAGGGCTAGGATCTAGATGTTCGTAAACTCGAACCTCTTCTTGAGACTGGTTACATTTTTCTATATTCATAATTATTCTTTAATATGTCCAAGTATGGTGATCATAAAATCTCGTGCAATCATCAGAGTTCTAGTCTAGTAAATTTGTTAAGTGATGACAATTATGGCGATGAGACTTGTCCTTCGGTGTCCTTCATCAAGGATTCTGACGAGACTGCCACATTTTGTGTCCTTTGTCGATCTCTTTCGAATGCCCCTAACGTAAATGGAGAGTGGGACAATAGTTTTAATGAATGTAGTGACCATGTTCTTAATAGTGGTGTCTATCAAGGTGATATTCAAAGACATCTTTTACTGAATGGAAGCGATGGAGCCGACATTCCTCTTCTCTCAAATGGAGTACGTAACGTATATGGCCTAACCCTAGTAGCCCTATAGGCTACTTTAAGGGTAATTATGAAGGATCACTCAGTGTTTTGGTGTGGAGTTGGATCCACGGTCAGGTTGGGCCATCACTCGAAGTACGTGGTGTATGCTCAAAAAACATTGGTTGGAAATTGAGCGCTGAGTAATTCTTCACTTTTACCACTTTAAGTAGTGACAGGTCTAGGAGGTAGTAGTAGTAGTATTCTCTCTCCTCGCAGTTGGGTCACATCTGACCGGTGGCGAGACCTCCATTTACACTCTATTTATCCCCTTTTCTCCCGTAATCACCCACCACTCCCCTTTTAGGTTTCCCTCCACTGCCGTCAAGAGCTGGAGAATTCTTTTAATTTCTCAACCCCCATTTGCCCCTGGGTGAGCCTGTTCCAACTAGTAGGTAGGGGGCCTTCTATTATTAAATGTTACCTTTAGGTGTTCACGTCAAGTTAAATAAAGTTATTCTATTCTAATCAACATGTTGCCCAGAGGGCAGTGACCAAGGTACTTTATTAGTTACAGCTAGAGAGTACCGTAATGGATGTTTTCCCGTTCGTGTTTTTTGCTGTTTCTTGTGAATATCACCCATTTTCATTTAGGTAGACCTAGGCCTACTGTTGTTTAAACTCATATCATTGGTGTTGACGTACTATGTTTTTGTCTGTTTTTTGTCGCCTCCTTAAATCGTTAAGTAAACCAATCCCCAACATCTCTTAGCCTTGAGCAGCCTCTGCCATGTGCCTGTGTTGGCAGAAGGAACTGATCATAGTCGCCAGGCCCTAGCCTGTCTAAGTCTAGTTTTACTAGCTTAGCACTATAGCTGATTGCTTCATTCCCTTGTTTTACACTTGAGGTGCATTTTAACTGTTCAGCTTCAGACTAACCAGCAATTGGCGCACTGTCCCTGCTTTTTAAGGTTGTGGTTATTTATGAGTAGGACCAGGTCTGATGGATCCCTATTTAAATTAAAATTTATATATTTTGACATACCGTACCTACTTCAATGACTAGTATTGATTCCTTTACTATCTTTGCTTGCAGGATGGTTATGGTACAAGTGGAATCAACATGGAGGATACCGACCACTGCCACAAAGCGTTGCCACCACCTCAAAATGTGTTTCTGCTTACGGCAATTAGTGGCCGCCCTGGTAATGTGCCTTGTCTTTATGGTCGCCGAAGTGGTCGGGGGATATCTGGCGGGGAGCTTGGCAATAATGACTGACGCAGCACACTTAATGTCTGACTTTGCCGGATTCCTCGTTAGCTTGTTCGCTATACAACTTGGTAAACGACCTGCAAACACATTGTTGTCGTTTGGGTATTACAGAGCGGGTAAGTTAAAATGATTTCTTTCTTCCAAGATTGTTTTAAACAGTACAATGTCCTACTTAAGCATATTTAGATCTTGTGTTTTATTAATTACTTGATAATTTTTTAGGCCTACTGGTAGGTGGATGACGTTAGTAGACTCGTACCGGTACCAAATCAAATATTGGAATAACATTTTTTCAACTTAGTTTTTTAAATTTAACTCTTGAAAGTGTACTGGTAGGCCCTACCTATTCATTGTAATGTTGACATTTATTTGAATTTTGTATGATGTGAAACAGAATATTGCTTTGAGAATCATTTTGTGCAAAATTAGGCCCAGGCGTAGATAGGGCCTACCTATATTGAATTTTGCTTTATAGATTAAAATGCAAAATTCCGGCAGGGCGTAGGCCCTATGGCCTATTATTTTTTCTTAACTATATCAATTTAAGTGGGCTCTCAAATTGTATTGGTTTATCAAACGTTTCAAAGGGTAGGCTACCTTCATTAAAGTCATTATTGTATTGTATGGATGGATTTATCTATAGGTCACTGTGCGATTTGTACTAAAATGTTTTGTGCTTTTAACCCATTGGCCTACACGTCCATTTTTCGGGGGAACTTTTAAGGGGTGCAAAATAGAATACAAAATTTGCTTTTTAAATCTTGTGAATTGCATGACTAGTATGAATCCACCCAAAAGGGTGGCAGGAACAAAACAGAGAAATTTTGGAAATCTACCTAATTTCAAAAAGGCTAAAGGGGCTAAAAACACCAAAAAATTATTTTTTACCACGTGATCTATGGCACAATACTACACTAAAATGACCATTTTTAAAACTAGGAAAACGCTTAAGTCCCGCCGCGTTGTTGGATGAGCGTAATTGGTGCATTGAGCTGCCATGTGTTATGCGAATTTTCTGTTGTTCTGTGGCAAAATCATTACTTAGTTGAAATTGTTTTAAATTAAATTAAATTAAATTAAAAATTAACTTTTTTTTTTTTTTAAATTAATCGTAATTGTTAAAAAAATCGTAAAATTGCGATTTTCATAAGAAATAATTTCTCGATTGCGCTCAAATTTTACACTAATATATTAATTCATAAAATAAAGGTTCTGCGAAAAAATGATTACGATCGGATAAAGCATGTAGGTGTTATAAGTCAAAGAGTTGTTTAAAAAAGAAAAAACTGTAAAATTTCGATTTTTATGATAAATATTTTTTCAATTGCGCTCAAATTTCACAAAAATATCTAAATTCATAAAATAAAGGTTCTGTGCAAAAATCATTAAAATCGAATAAAGCATGTAGGCCTAGGTGTTATAAGTCGAAGAAATTTTTTAAAAATTGAAAAAAATCGTAAAACTGCGATTTTCTTAAGAAAAATTTTCCGATTGCGCTCAAAAACGTGGCAGTTCTAAGTTCAGAGATTTCGAAGGCCTCCATAAAATTTCATCGCAATCGGATTATCGGTTTAGCCGGAATCGTGTGGACAAACAGACAAAAATACAAAAAAAAAGAAGAAAAAAAAAACATTCCGGATTTTTTTCTCCAGTGTAGTGAAATGGAATCTTCGCTTCGTTCGCTACGCTCGCTTCGCTCATCCAATTATAACTTTTTTAACTGTGATTTAACACGAATTTTTTAATTTTTTTGATCCAGAAATTGGCGAAAATTGGTGTTTTGGAAAATTTCCTAAATCGGCTTTAACCTGCTTCTTTTTTGGTCCACATAGATACTAGAGCATAGTACCAATCTAAAATGCCCCTTTATAACATCGTGTCTTGAAACTGTGCCCAAATATACCCTCAAACACACAAAAATATGCATTCCAAAATCACACCCATCCTTGGTTATCAGCATATTTTGACCGAACTACTTGTCCAAATTACCAAACACAATATAGAGGATTTACAGAAAAGGTTGTCGAGTACGTCAATAATGGCCATATTTTTTTGGATCAAAATCCTCCAAGGTCACGGGTCATAAAGATCGCCCCCATGGCATGTTATTTCTTAGGTAGATTTTTGCTGATATGGGTCCTAGCTCGAAAAATACCAAGTTAGAAATTTTTTGGAGAGGTCATGGTGGCCCTAATAATTTTTCTGTTAGTTGCTAAATTCTTTAGCCTGAATGAAATATATTTTTTGAGTTTAGCGGTTAAATACCCCTTTAACATGCTCAATTTTTAAACCACAAAAGTTTTACACATATGAAATAACACACATAAAAACACCTTTCCAGCAAAGCATAGAAAATAACTGTTTTATTTTAAATATAGTCCCCCCCAAAAAATAAAAGTATTAAAATTATCAGAAAAAAATTACAATTTCATATTGTACCATAAGAACCTGAATTTCTGAAATAAATTACTAGGGTAAATGTTAGGCCTACTCCTAGGGTTAAAAATCAGTAAATGCTTGAATGATCAGCCTATTGTTAACAAGTGATGTAGGATGTTACATTATCTAATGTAAATTATACCTTATCATTATAGCAGCGTATTTACTGTAGCTTGACTTGTCAGATGTAACCTACTTTATGGCCTGCATGATTGTTTAATGATATATTTTGATGTCATTTGTTCTGAAGATTACTAATGGGTAGGCCTACAGTATTGTAGACATTCTAATAATAAGCCAGTGGAATGAAAGGAATCCGATCTAGGTTTTATACAAACAAATAGCAACCACAGTTGATGCATTATTTGCACCTTTAACCAAAGAGAGTATAAACTATAAATGCAATAAAAAGCTTGAAAGCAAAAATAATATTCTCAAAAATTTATTTTGTTTTAGCTAGGTATGTTACATTTTTTATTAGGCAACTAAAAAGTTAGAAATATCTCTAACCCTATGTAGGGCTAGGTAGATTTCTCTAATATACCATAAGTTATGGTCCATAACTCATTTTGTAAGTACAGTAGGCCTACTAGCAGGGCCTATAACCTTGTTCAATAAACTCCAAAGTAAAATTTGCTTACACAGCCCCAATCCACCTTGGTTCTATATATTTAAAACAAAATCTGTCTAAAGCGAGAATCAAATCTGGGCCCTTCTGCATCAAAGGCAGGGACATTTTTTACCATTGGACGGTTGGACCAATGAGTCTATGACCCACACAAACTGGGCAACATAATGGAGTCTTAAGGTTCTACAGTATAATTGCTAATTTGCTTTAATTAGGGACCCCGAGAAATAGCAAATAAAAAGTTCTCATTTTGTTATAAAAAGTCTTCAATTTATTAGTATCACACTCGGGATAAAGGCATCATTTCACCATAAAAATAGCACTGCAATCACTACCTTTTTTTTAGCTGGGCGAGTTCGATAATAAATATTTTCAACTATCATGGTGCCAACTATACGTTAAAAGAAAACAGAAATGTTGATTTCAATTCAATGCCCAATATTGTTTAATTAATTGCATTTTTTGGAGCTAAAACTAACAGAATAGGTAAATGAGAAAAGTTTTCAATCTTGCTGTAATTAAGCAGAAAAATGTGATTATTGCCTTATTATTTTGCTACTTAATAATAATATAAAAACAGTCATATTTAGCATCATTTCGTGAAAAATGTCATTCACAAAATTTGAGGGTCCCTAGCTATACCGTAACAAGTATAAGTTACAATTACACTCTAGCAAAGAGCGGCCGTGGAGCTGTTAAGTTATTGCTTGCTACGTCGGAAAACATTGCTAAAAGATCAAAGATTCTCTTGTCAGGTTGTTGATGCATTGAGATGGATTAAGAAATCATCTCTTGGTTCTTAATACTATCAATAAACAAAACTGATAAGATGTGCACTAATCTTATTTATTTCCTATCGATAACCTTGTTATCTATAGCCGACAGTGTGTCTTTATCTTTTTTTTAAATTCAATTTTATTATAGCCTACTTTATACTTGAATCCATCCATCCAAAGTTCAACTTGATCACGTCTAGATCTAAAAACAAACTCTGCAAACACCCCCAAATTATAAGTGAGGTACGTACTTGGTTCACCAATCAAGTACAGCACTGATATAACCTTCTCCTAAGAGAGAGGGCTAAATAATATCTATAAAATAATCTAAACTACTAAGTATGAAATTTAAAAAAATGGTATAGCCTTTAAAAATATAGCTTAACTTTACTCTTACATGAGTTGTTGGTAGTGATAAAGTAAATCTAAGTCTAAGAGAAGAAAGAAGAAAATAACATTTCATAACTTAACAAAATATCGGATGTAGCGTAGTCACATCTCATCATCATGTGGTTGTACACCCAGCATTAGAAGTAAATCAAGGGCTTCCCTGCCTTTGTTTTACTTCTGACGCCAGGTATACATGGATGGATTAATTAATTCTTTTTACTTTTTTGTCTTTTAAGCTCTCTTTTCCTATGCTTTGCTTCAAGTTTCCTATATCAATTTAATACAGAATTACATTTTGAAAGTAGTACCAGGCCTACTGTAGATTGAATTTGTAATCTCATTGCTTTATTGCTAAACTAGAGTAGTACTGATTTTACTTTACAGCTAGGCCTAACTGTTTTTTTAGTTTGCTACTAGTATGCCAAATAATTAAAAGTAGCATGCTATTAGCTGCACTTGTTAATAACTAACATCTTACTTGATACAACTCTATTTGTACCCGTAGCTTATTCATAAAATTCATGCTGATTGGTTTATGTGTTTCTTATTTCAGAAGTTCTTGGGGCCCTGCTGAGCATATCCATCATATGGGTACTCACGGGCGTGATCTCGTACCTCGCTGTGCACCGGATTATCAATAAAGATTTTGAGATTAAAGCCGATACGATGATGATAGTTGCTGCCATCGGTATTGTCATCAACATTGTGTGAGTTCTACCTTCTGCTTTTGTAAATCCAGCTTCAAAGCTATACCGATCTTGTACGATGTTGTTGTGAGTCTCTTTTCTTCTACTGTGTAGGTCCTACTAGGAAAATGCCAAAGTCGTTGTTAGACGAGTAAGCAAGCCATGTGTTGAGTAGGTCCCCCCCTATACCTAAGGCTGGATCTAGCTAGCATGGTTCTTTCCTCCCCAGCCTATTAGGCTAGAGTGGCGCATTAGGTTCTCAATAAGTATTATAAGTAAGCTCTACCTAGAATAGATACCTAAGTATATCAAGTATATCTAAGTATAAGTTTAGATTGGAGAAGGGTTGACAGGTTGGGAAAGCATAGAGAACATCGAGCCCAGCCTGAAGGGCTGGGGGCGACAAAACTTTTTACCTGCTGATGACAACTGCAGCTAATTTAAAGTTGTTACCTTAATCCCCGACGCGTTTCGTCCTTCTGGGACTCGTCAGGCGGATGGTGGCCACTAAAAATCAGCTAACTACATGCAAACAAAACTCACAACACATAACCAAACCTGTGGTAGGGCCACGCAAGAAGTAAATTCTGCAAGCATGTTGTCATCATCAGCAAGGTTACTTCACACACCATTCATGCCACCATTCATTCATGCCCCAGCATGAATGGTGTGTGAAGTAACCTTGCTGATGATGACAACATGCTTGCAGAATTTACTTCTTGCGTGGCCCTACCACAGGTTTGGTTATGTGTTGTGAGTTTTGTTTGCATGTAGTAAGCTGATTTTTAGTGGCCACCATCCGCCTGATGAGTCCCAGAAGGACGAAACGTGTCGTGGATTAAGGTAACAACTTTAAATTAGCTGCAGTTGTCATCAGCAGGTGAAAAGTTTTGTCGCCCCCAGCCCTTCAGGCTGGGCTCTATGTTCTCTATGCTTTCCCAACCTGTCAACCCTTCTCCAATCTAAACTAAACTAGCCATTTGGCCTTTTCCAAACTTATTGAACATATCTAAGTATAAGTTTATCTACTATTTCACACTCTCTTCGGAGCAGTGCACATCGGTACCATGTACATGATCAAATTGAAATAAAGAATTATTATTATTATCTAGTCAAACTATGTTTCAGGATGGGGCTGGTCCTTCACGGCGTGTGTAACGGAATTGGTCACGGCCACTCGCACGCGTCTAGCTCGATGACGGACATACTGACGGATCACGCGGCTGACGGCCACAACCACCTCAAGAAGCAGAAGAACATCAACGTGCGAGCTGCCGTGATCCACGTCGTCGGGGACCTGATCCAAAGTATCGGGGTGTTCATTGCAGCCGTCATCATCAAGATCTTTGTAAGTGGCGGCATCTGTTCTTTATTACTACAGTTGTTCCTCTTTTTAGAAAAATTAACTAAAACATCTAGGATATCTGGAGGCAAGTATTTTCAAGGTCAAGATAAAAGTGGGGCCACCTAGTTTTAGGCATATTGTGTCAAAATATGTCTGCTTTGTAGTTTCAAAAATAACTTAATAATAATTTTATGGCTTCTAGTAGGCTAGGTCTATTGTAGTTTTATTAATACAACCTCTTTTGTCGAATAGCACACAATTTGCCGGACCAGCCTTCGAACAAGAATCCAACAAATAAGCCTCTCCTATTCCGTATAATAATTAGTGTGGAAAAGGCCAATCGACTAGTTTACTTTAGATTGGAGACGGGTTGGGAAAGCATAGAGAACATAAAGCCCAGCCTGAAGGGTTGGGGGCGACAAAACTGCCGGTGACAACTGCAGCTCCAATCTAAACTATTCCCTAGAATAGTGTTTTGCCGATTGTAATACCGAAATAATGTTATTTGCTACAGTAGCCATAAGCTTATTTGCTGTGAATAACAAAGATTGTAATACCGGCCCATATTGAGCTAAGGCTAATGTTTCCTCCTGTACCTGGTAGATTTTCGACTCTCAGCCCAGCGGAGATTATTTTGACACTCACAGGTGATCATATGACGTAGGCTTACAAAGATAACACGACACACGTTTACCTTATTGTTCATTGAACAATAATTCATACCTATTTAATTTTTGTTATTCAAAGTAGAAGTTCAAAGACCTAATTGCTGGTTAGTTTTCATTGGAGAAGGGTTCACAGGTTGAAAAATAGACCTGTCAACCCTTCTCCAATGTAACTATTTTTTTTTTTTTACAGATTAATTATATTTTGTAGCATAATTATAATGGCAATTTTTGTACTATAATTTGTTTGTACTATACAGGCATTAAACAATACCTATATTTGTTTTGGTTATTTAACTCTAAATCTCACAATTGTGTTTCACTTGTGAGGCTGTGACTTTGTCAATGAAATAGTATTTATTTATGCATTGCTTCTTTAACAATTTTACAGAGTTTGAAACACGTCTTTTAGATTAAGACTAAGGCTTACTTTACAAAACAAACAGTATAATGGCAAAGTTTATAAGGTAATTGAACAGAAAAGTATGTAGGCCTACATGTATTAGGTATTTTAAATTCACTCTAATCCAATACACACTTGTATGGTTTACATTGTTGTCTTAATGATAATAACAGTTAGGAAGAAAAGTACTACGAAGGAATGTAGGCCCTACCTACATAAATGAATCACTCACGTCCCTCTTCTTGCAGCCCGAAGCCGATCTCGTGGACCCGTGCTGTACTCTGATGTTTGCCGTCATCGCGCTAGCGACGAGCGTTCCCGTCCTCAAGGACTCTGTGCTGGTCTTGATGGAGGCTTTCCCTCGATCGCACAACTACAACACCATTGCTTCGAGCCTGATGAGCGTGGAGGGGGTCCAGGCCTTGCACAATCTGCACGTGTGGAGTCTAACCGTCAACAATAACCAGCTGGCAGTGCATCTAGCGATAGGTGAGTACTGAGTAGTGTGGGGGATTAAAAAGCAATTTCAACATTGTCTAGTAAGTAGTAACAGGTTTGTAATGGGTCCACAGTCCATGTTTGTAACTAGGGAAGAAAGGGTAAGAAAAGTTTCTTGATACACGCATACACAATTGAAGCTAATCAATACTTTATTATTAGTCACAATCAAACACGGAGATGTAAACCAACATGTGCTTGGGAAGACGTACACTCCTACGTCTCTTGGGGTGGCTCTACGAAGCTCACCATCCCCTCCACATGCCCAGTGGATCACGTGGTCAAACCATACTACAGGTTTCTCCCAAGTCCCCAATTGTATCAGGTACAAACAGAAATGTTCAATTTCGGGAAAATTTAAAGTTTGCCACGTAGATTATATGAATGAAGACCTTAGTTTGTCAAATTTGTAACAGACTAAGATAGTAATACAATTCAGAAGTTAAAAAATCCATCCCGACCGGGGTTCGAACCCGGGTCTCCCACAGTCCAGGTAGGCGCCTTAGCCAACTAGACCACAACTTTTAACTTCTGAATTGTAGTTTGCTTATCGATCTGAATGAATGGAATCTTAGGCGCCTACCTGGAATGTGGAAGACCCGGGTTTGAACCCGGTCGGGATGGATTTTTTAACTTCTGAATTGTACTAGATATTAACAATTCCACCTACAGGAGTGTTTTCCGACTAACCAAATCGAGAAATATTTGTTCTGTAGTTCTAGCACTTGGATTCAAATGTTTACTACCTGAACCTTGGTTCACATATTATGTTACTTAAAACCTGAGTTGCATGTT
>JAMZAV010015420.1:0-12080 GCA_024449915.1 Sweltsa coloradensis | reverse complement strand
CAACAATTTCCGTTTCGGTTTGGCATAATCTTCCTACTCACACGGCACATATCACAGACAACACAACACATAGCTCAATCAGAGCGAGACTGACGAAACAACCCCGCGTGCACTGCACAGTAGGATAGCCTCTGCCTAGGCTGTCTCAAGGTTGCAACTTGCGACTCGAGAGTGGAGTGGGTTGGGCGGGCGGCGAGCGCGGCCTCTTTGGTCGCGTTGCAAGAATACTCTGTTGTCTGCTGCGCGAGTGGTTACTTTTAAAAAAGAATGGCGCTTCGCGCTCAAAGAATACTGAAAAGTGAAAATTAATGAATTTTCACCGAAAATAGGAGATTTTATTTCTTGTGACAAATCCAGGACAAAAAGGTGTCCCGAAAGCATTTTTCGGGACACCGGGACGAGAGGTTGAATTCCGGGACAATCCCGGTTTTCCGGGACGGATGGTCACCCTAATTATAGCACACATTTGTGCGAACAGCGCACACACGTCAAGGTGTGTGCTGCAATCCGTTCAGAACCGGAATAGCGCACACATGCTTGCGTGTGCCATACACTACTTTAGATAACCCTGCATGCTTCAGAAACGTTCAGGACGCAAAAATGTGTGCTGTGTTCCGTTGTGCTCTATTCCGTTTGTGCTCTATTCTGTGTACCCAGGCAAGGTATCAATATACTGTAAGAATCATACATTATAATGATCTCCAATTCATTATCAATTAGTGGATTTTCATTGAGTAGCATTATGAATAATCTTTATTATAATAAAAGTTTTCTGGACTGGCACCTCCATCTATAAAGTTTATAAAACCTGGAGACCTGGACGTTCAAGGATGAAGCACAATGGTGCTTCAAAACATATTTTCGTTGCCAAAAATACTGGTACCGGTACCTTTTTTTGAGTGTCGGGTCAGTCGCCTAACACCCAAACCTTGTGAGTGTGGCTCGTTGGTCTTGTGGTTAGCGTATCTGCTTCCAATTCAGAAGGTCCAGGGTTCGATTCCCGTCAAATTCAGAAGTTTTTTAACTTCAGATTTGGACTTAAGTACATCAGTTCTTGTCCTAGGAGTTTGTAAACGGTGACTTTGGAGCCGTCCTAGCAACGAAGCAAATAATAAATTCAGAGTTGTTCTGAATCGGCCTTGTTGATTCTGGCGTTGATCCACGGGTGTTCGCATTGTCCATACCACTGATTGCTATATTTCCTATTAAAAATATCGATCTTTGGTTGGTTATCGGCTCGCTCATTTGTCGATAGCGTCGGGGCCTACAGGGTTGGCTTTGTAGCCTTGATTTACTCTCCCCCATTGAAAATCAGTTATATAACTGAGTGGGTATACTCTAAATACAATTTATTTATTTATTATTAAACCAAATTTTTGGGTTTAATGCAATGTCTTATGTCTCTTTTTCTTTTACAGTTATCAAGTATTGATTCAACCACAATCAACCTTCATCAATATCAAGACTATGACATCACTATTGGACGTTGTGCTGTACTGGATGCCATCCTGCCACTGATATTCACCTCCGAGAGCGTCAAGATCTTCCCAGTACACCCAGCATAGAACTTCTTCATAGTAGGAACTTAGCGGAAACGCAAACTTAGTAGTTACTAGTGTCAGTGTTGACTGCTTCATACAATGCTACCAGCGGTTGATTGAGCTAGCTGGATTGTGCTCGGACCAAAACTAATCCCCATTAGGTAGGCTCTGCTAGGGGTCCGAGTATGTATTCATCGTTGTGCTTGATAGAATAGAGCAGCTGTCTGGAGCAATTGTATAAGTCGGTCACACGTTTGTAAACTGCCATGACTCATCAAGTTTGCTGCAGTGTTCGCAGGCAGCAAGTATAACTGCGAGTACGGGATCGTCTGGCTCACAGATCTCCCCATCAATGGTACAAAACCTACGCGGTGACCCATAGGTAGACTACATGGCACTCACAAGCTAGGTAGCTTGCCATCTACTAGAACTTGTCTGCAATGGCACTCACAAGCTAGGTAGCTTGCCATCTACTAGAACTTGTCTGATATGGCACTCACAAGCTAGGTAGCTTGCCATCTACTAGAACTTGTCTGATATGGCACTCACAAGCTAGAGCTTGCCATGTACTCGAACTTGTCTGTGCACTAGACAACAGATGACGCTTCACCTAAGCCAGACAGAATGATAGCTAGCTGGTACAACAAGAATTTCTCTCTTCATATATTCCTGGATGAAGTTAAAGCCGTCAGGAAGAAGACAACTCTTTGAAGAAGGATCACCAACATAACAACTATTACCTTTGTTTAAGATTTGTTTACTCGACTGATTCCCGGATGGAGACACATGCACGAGGAGGTCCGCTCTACTAAGTGTGCCCACATAACATGACATGTATGCAGTGTTCGCAGGTTCTTTCTATTCACTGTGTAAGGTTCAGTTGTCCAACAGCCCAGAAGATTAAACAATGTTCATTGCATTGTGGAGATAATGAAGGGCAATATGAAAAAGCACGTGTGGTGGATTCGACCCTACAGTTACCCTACTGTTGTGGGACGGCCAAAGTGGTCAGCTGGTTTTCTTGAAACTCACTATTTTGGTACGTATATACTTGTCATGCTACACATATTCCATCTTATATTTTCAAGCCTTAGGCCTATTGTGGCATAGGATTGTATTATTGTACCATGATAGTAAAGGGATGATCCTGTTTTAACGTCTGTTAGGATTCGCAAAGTATAATGCAGTTGCTATGATCTAGTTATTTTAATACTCTCAATCAGAACTTTAACTTGATTGCAAACCTTTTTATAATAGTTCTTTATTTCAAAATGCCATTAAATAATAAAACTTGAAAAACAACAATGGGAATAGTAGGGCCGCCTAGGTATAAAAACATGTTCATCCGGTATCAGAAGTAAATCAAGGGCTGGGTATTGTAGATACATCGATACACCTTGATTACTTCTGAAGCCGGGTGTATGAATGTAAAAAAATCTAACGCATTGTGTTTGTGCATAGCAGACTTATGCTACGATCCAGGCGCGGACTGGGTCGAAAAGGCCCGGGATGCCGGCATGTAGTAGGCCCGTATGAGGTCGCGTAGTAAAGAAGGGGTCTGTGGCGAAGCCCCAGCCGCCGGAGGCAATTTCGCCAAAGGCGAAATTTTTTTGGGTGGTTCGTTATATTTTATGGCCATAAACACTATTTTAGGACGCGATTAACAGGCGCCAACTAAGTAACACTACCCGAGCTCGCAATTCAAATCTCGCGAAAATTATATTTGAGGAAGCCTTACAACCAATAATGTAACTCACAAGTGCCAAATTGACACTTGCAAAATGCAAGCTTGGGGGATGAGTGTATACTGGACATTTTGATTGAATCATGCATAACTTTCCAATAATAATGTGTAAACGTAAGCTGTAACCTGTAATGAGACGATTCACGGTACTACTTCTACATCCCCCCGCCGGCGCCGGCTGCCCCCCCCCCCCACCCAACGCCATCCCCTTGCTAGTTTTGGAACTGGCAAACCAAAACCAAAATACTTGCAATCACATCAAAATTTCTTCTTGTAGCACGGCGGCGAGAAAGTCAATTAGCTATACATGATAGTTCTTACTGAAAACTGAAAAGTGAGAACACTGAACTACCATTCTCTTTTGAAGAGCTGCCTAAGGCACCCCATGAGTCATCGACGCATCGTTAATATTTTTTAAGTATTTTGTTCGGCAACTCTTTTTCGCAGTAAACAAATATACAATCATATATAATTTGTCTGAAACTGAAAGTGTAGAGTGTACAAAAGTTCCACAGGGACCCGGAATGTAAAAAGCCCGGGGTGCGATCGCACCCCGGCACCCCCTGCCAGTCTGCGCCTGCTACGATCGAGGTACAAGATAAACACAATGACCAGAGTAATCTGTGTGTGTGTGAGTGTGCGTGTGTGCGTGTGTGGACATATGTATTTATATTTTATTTATTTGTTACATAATGCTGACCCCTTGCACATCATGATGTATAGAGTGTAGGGAAAAGTTAAAATGACTAGCAAGAAATACTTCATTATCAGTTTGCCAATTTGCATAACATTCAATTCATGCAACCTGTTAGACTTTGCTCGATGGAAAGATTTGACTACAATCGCTTCTGCTAATGATCAACTTAATTTGATTTACAGATCCACGCAAAAGGGATCGTCTGTGCACGCACAACAGCAGCCTACTATTTACAAAAAGCCATGCTCTGTGCACATCAGCAGCTGCATCAATTGAGTTCTACAAGTCCTTCCTACCTGCCTTCACTGCAACCAACAGGTAGGTGTATGATGACTGCATAAACATATTTCTCACAGCTTACCATTTATAATCTGTTCTATTCCAAACTTCACTTTATTTCAATCTGCACACTCGGGGCCTTCGTCTCTTTCATTCAATCTGAATGGCATTTTAGTATGTTGTTTTTGTTAATCTATTGTTTTAAGTATATAAATACATAAATTCTTATTAAGGGTCTACCCACTCAGTCATATAACTGATTTTCAATGGGGAACATTAAACCAAAGGTACCAAGCCAGCCCTGACACAATCGATGAGTGAGCGATAACCAACCAAAGATCAATATTTTTTTAATAGGAAATATAGCAATCAGTGGTATGGCGAATCAATGCCGGAATCAACAAGGCCGATTCAGAACAACTTTGAATTTGATATGTGCCTCGTTGCTTGTACAGCTTTAAAGTCGCACCATTTACAAATTCCTAAGCCAAGTCCTGATTGATTTAAGTCCAAATCAGAAGTAAAAAAAATCTTCTGCGTTTCGAGGGAATCGAACCCTTGATTTTCTGCATTTTAAGCAGGGACGCTAGTCACAAGACCAACGAGCCTGTATTGTATTGCCTGTATATTTTAAGAAAAAGATGAATAATGTAGGCTCTAGGTACACATTTTCATCACTGACGCAGGGTTGCCACTTTTAAGGATTTTAATCAGGGTGTCTACAAGACTGGAAAACCTGGAATTGTCAGGGAATTTAATAAATCTGGAAAAGTCAGGGAAAAGTCAGGGAATTTTGTATTTTTTTCTGGAATTTTACAAGAAATGTAAAAAAGTCAATATTTTAGTAATTTCAATACCTTTTTTGTTGTTGAAAATAGAAATTCTCAATTTTAAAAACAATTTTTTAATTATTTTGAATTTTCTGGTGTTTAAAATTCCATCCGAAATCAACATTGAATTTATTAACAACCTTTTCTTCATTAGAATGCGCGGGAAAGACAAATTTGCAGCCTGGAAAAAATATTATTTTCCATCTGGAAAACCTGGAAAAGTCAGGGAATTTTGTAATGGTTAATTTGTAGACACCCTGTTAATGTATCTCAAGGATTCCAAGATTTTTGGTAAAATCCGATTTCCTACCATAGGTAGTTGAAAATACATGAAATCAGCAATACATTATTTTTAATAAAGCCTAAACTACAAGCAACAGTGAGTAATAAAATATCAGTACACCGGGTAATTGTAATATTAAAAACAGTGATTCTAGACACAATGGCAAAAACTAAAACATCCATTGAAACATATCCTAAGAAATTGATTGTTAGGCCATATGCTTGCGTGTAATGTTAGTTAAATTCAAAAAAAATAATTTGGCATAACGTATTGTATGGAATCCTGAAAATGTTGGTAATTCCTTCATGTAATAATATGCAAAATACTAAATAGCTTTTATCAAGGATTTCTCAAAATTTTAAAATATTCTCTCAAGGATAAAAATAATTACTTGGTGATGGCAACCCTGCACTAGCGTCTTTGTCTCATCATTTATGACAATATTTAGTAAGTGTAAAAGATGGTAATATTTTTTGTTTATTTATTTCAATGCAAGAGGTTGTGTGGGATTTATTATGATTTCCAGTGTTTATTTATTCAAAGCATCAAATTTCAAATATAAAATTTCAAAATTTGAAACTGTTTGTTTTTTGGGACCTTTGCAAAATTAATATTATAAATTATAATTTCAATGACCGGTATGTAAATGTTTTATTCAATGTTACATAATATTGGGAATGCACAAACTATCTGACATCATTCGATATTCAATAACATTTCAATAATAATTGATGGTGAAAATACTTGTGCAAAATGCATCATAAGAGATTGCAGACTGCCATAGCCTACCATCACTATAGTATATTCATGGCTTGTGTGAATGATAAAAAAAATGCTTCAGTGTTGGGTGGGGAAAGATTGATAGGAGGCTAGGAGTTAACAGCTTACCTTGAAAGAGTTTGGTGTATGTATTTGTATTTGTATTTATTAATTAATTCATGTTTCGAGCTCTTCTGCTCGGATACAGAATATTGACATTTTATATTTCACAGTGCATATTCCTTATAATTACTGTTACAAAGCAAATTACTAGGATTAGTTATAAACATAATATAAGTATAGTATAGGAAATATACTATACCTATAACAGTATTTGTATAAATTAGATTATTTAATTTATAGCCTATTTCAATTAATGTGTAGAGTTAAAGGTCACATAGATATGTATGTAGGCCTATTAGTACTTTGGACAGTAATTAAAAAAGTAACTACACCGGGGATCAAACCTGGAGTAGTCCTTTTTTAATTTCTATCTTAAAGCCATACTATCACATTGACTTGTTGCTTACTTATGTTAAACCTAAATTTATTTTAAGAATTTAGAAAAAAAAATGAATTAAATCGGTCAATATTTAAACATGGTACGACCAATATTGTGGAAATTGTATGGTGCGTGACGTCACCACCCGTGACGTAGCTGGATGGCTACAGAGCTTCGCTACCGATCGACTCGAGTAAATGCGGCCGCTCACTGCCCGCCCATTCAATACCATCGGGCACAGGACGGGTCAGTTGAAAAGTGTTTGTTCTATGTACAGGGTGTTAGGATTAGCTCCCTTCATTTTCGAGCCTTCATACACAGAAAGTGAACAGAGGAAAAATCTCAAGAAAAATTAAGAAAAAGAAGCCTGGATAAAACAGTTTAGTGGCAGGAAAGGTGATCTTAAATGGTGTAGTTGTAATGAATGTACATCAATGGATACCGACACAGAGTGCTTATATTGTCACGAATCGGAAAAAATAAAAAAATTGCGTGCTAATTTCGATTGTATTACTATCCATGATGGGTTCGAGCATATTATTAACATTCATTCTCTCAACACTGCTAGGCAACAGTTTTTGTTACTCTCCACGTGTAAAGAACAACGATATATCTAAAGGATTTCAAGTCGCATACGGGAGTACTGTGGACTCTTTGACTAAAAGTGATTCGACTTTAATGATTTCTTTATCATTGTAAGGATTAGAACAGTGTATTCATTTGTAACACGATTTTAACCCACGGAATTATATGAAAACCACATTTCTGTATCATAAACCTGATTTTGATTTTGTTGTCCAATACATCCACATTTAAACACTCACGCGTCACACATTAATTATTTATAAAACTAAGAATTATTCGGTATGTTTGCCGTCTCTTTGTATGACACACGTATCACTAACTTTAAAAACTACTAGAACCTAAAAGAAGACAAAATCCACACTTCGTCAACTATAGGTATGTTTGTTAACTGTTATCACTGAGCCATCCGTACTCTTCACATATCTCGACAAACCTTGTAATGCTATTCACTATCACATTAATTAAATTAGTACATAAAACACTTGTTGAGCTGTCACTGTGCTAGAACAAATCTGCGAACACTCCATCCACACAGAATGTCAACCCCTTACTAAATACAACACATGTTCTAACCGAGTGTCTACCCTCGCCCGGCCGGCTCGGTCAGCTCAGCAGGTCCCCATCCACCCGCGTCACATGCCCCCAGGCGCGCGTCAAAACAAACCGTTGTATAGGGTATAGGCCTCATCCAAGGTTGCCAAAATGTCTGGCATTCTTATTTTTTGTACACCTTCTTGTATTAAAAAAATACTTCATCCATTGTGATTTAATGCCTTTAAGTACTAACATAACACTGTCATAGTTGCCTACTATAAAGCCACGGTTAAACAAGTATGTATTTGTGTATACATCTATGTGACCTTTAACTCTACACAGCCATCAAAACTCTTTGAAGGTAGGTTAAACTGTTGGCTCCTAGCATCCTATCAAACTTTTCCCACTCAACACTAAACCAGCCTCTATAGGCACTATCAACCCAAGCAACAACATGCTTCTAGAATTCACACTATTCCTGACCGAAAAATGAGGTTTTTACTTTTTGTTTTCCATCCAATCTTGACCACACCTAGGAGGCTGTTGATTTTTTTTTTAATTTAAAAAAAAAATCTTGTGGCTTTAGCCATTTTTCTGTCGCTATCCAATATAGGACTGCCTCCTTTTCTATCCTGCTCAGTTCATTGTGCAGGGAGTCAATGTCACTTTTGAAGGCGGCGCATCTAAAGAGATGCGCTCTGTCTTGGTCTTCTAAATTACACAGTTTACAGGTGGCCGGTTCATTGGTAATGTTAAAGCGGTGCAGGTGGTGTTGCAAGACGTCGTGTCCGGCTGCAAGCCGGAAATGGGCGGTGGCCGTCTTTCTCGACCAGTCTTTGTCTGGCCCTTTCTTGATCTCAGTCCACCAGTTCTTTAGTCGTTAAGTCTCTTCTGTGGTGTTCCTGAAGATCTTTTTTGTGGTTGATTTGATCTTAGTTTTGACATTTTTGAAGGAGAGAGGCGCTGCTGGTGGTTGCGGTGCTTTTGTGGCACTTTTGGCCAAGAAGTCTTCCTTTTCATTCCCCATAATCTTGCAGTGGCTGGGGATCCATTGAGCCTCTACCGACAATATTGTTTGATAATGAAATCACCGGCGTAACTAGGCATCGGTAACCCGGGTAAAAATTCCCTAAGTATTCCTTGCATGCCTACAACGATTACAATATTTCACCAGGACCAACCGCAAAAAAATCAACCGAGGACTTTTTTGTTTGTTCTCGAAAACTCAAAAGCAAAGGGTTGATGTCTGGGATATCGCACGTGGTGTGCAGGTGTCATGGGGGGGGGGGGGGGAGGGGGTGGATATTTTCATCTCAAACAAAGCTCGATTCCTGGAAATACAGACATTCACTTGGCAATATGGGGTTGACGACCGTTATTTTGCTCATTTTTGCTTCGTTTCAGTCTTGTCTTGACCTTACAAGGGTTGACAGTGTCGGAAGCCTAGCTACATTATGTAGAAGTTCAACAGTGAGTGTGTTTCATATCGAATTATTTCGTTTCAACGTATGTGAATTAAGTGACTGTTTTGTGAAATACTTTACGTGTGTGTGCTCATGGCTACGTATTGAAATACTAATTTGTGGATGTCCAATTTTAATTGTGTTGTTGGCGCAGTTTTTTTCCCATTAGTAAGGTTTCATGCAATCATGAGTGCTACAAACTAAACAATATAGTGATTAAAACAAGTAGGTCCTAACGACTTTTTTGCGCTTTTCGGTTTGCATTTCAGAGAGCAGATTGAACGTAAGTCAGAACATGCATTTTAATTCATTATCACTATAACTATACATTTTCCTCATCAACAACATTTTTCGAGTGTTCAAGCATGGTTTATCTTGTACCTAATATGTATATTTAATTTGTAAGTACTTTAAATAATTTTTAACTCTTTTCATTCAAAGTATACATTTAGTTTATTTTGATAAATAACAATAAATTAAAGTTCAACTATAACTTATCCTATATGAAATATTAATCTTCGCCTACTAAAGTTGTTAAAAATTAAAAATTATTTTTCAAGGTTTGATTTTAATGATTTGTTAATAATTTGGAAAGTAAAAAGATTGCCTATTTGTTTGCCCCAGAACCCCTTACTGACTTCGAAGATTTGGGTCTCCGCATAGGGTTGCCATACTTATTACCGCTTTCGGCGCGACAGTCCCGATATTCAAACTAAAGTCCCACGTTCCTCCACTGCTCCATCGTGTCGCGTTTGGTAAAAAATATTCCGATGTCTAGTTTACAATATCATATAGTACCTGCAATCCAGATTCCAAATCGTGCTTGTAGTTTATTAACAACTAAGTACCAACAGCTTCCTTACTTAGCCCCAAACTCAAAAATCAATACTTATCATTCTCGTCAATGTTCCATTTTTGTTTATGTTTTCTGTTTTTTGCACTACATAAACGAAATTATTTCACTTTTGCTTTCACTCCGGTAATTTATCTGAAACGCTCAGAAATCACTCTAAAAACCCAAATTTTCAAAAAATCGCCTGCGGCGCTGTAGTTGGGGGGCTCGCCCCCAAGCCCCCCTGCTACTTTCCTTGAAGTCCCTTCCTCTGCATCTTACCCGGGTAATATAAGTACCCTGGTTACGCCCCTGAATGAAATCAACCTTTCGATTATCAATACATATTATTTTATCATTGTGCATCCTTAAAATGTAATATATTAAATTATAGTTAACAATTTAATATAGCCTTGTATTTTATTCTGTCTTTAGTATGTCGATCGCGACTTTGGTGGGAGTCTCATCTTCCACTCCGCCCATTCCAACCCAAGATCACTGGACGGACCATTGACCATAGACTCCGAGAACGACTAGATCATCTGAACTAGAACATCCCTCATAGAACTTCTTCATAGTAGGAAAACAAAACGTTGGTGGTGGAATTCAGTGTCTGACGGTCTTTTACAATGCATGAAGAGGAAGCAGGCGTGATTTGATGTTTGGCGCGTTCCTTGTTCTGCAGCCATTAAAAGTAAAACTGAATAAAACTTGGCATACTTGATAATAAAGGACATCTGTATTCTCCTTTTATATCAGATTTTCAATATTTATCATCTAGATCTATCAGAAAATGCATAGTTATTTGGGTGTTTTTGACCATTTTGACAGATTCTAAATACTAAATAGTTGAATTTATTTTGTTTTTATTTTCTATTATAAATTAATGAAAAAGTGCTATGATAGATGCCTTCATAATTTTCATTTTCACACAATTATGTAAAAATTCCAGTAGATGTAGTATCTAAAATTGCCTTAGAAATTTGTATGCGCGTAAAATGAGCATGCCTGCGTCCTCTTAACCTGGCAGTTATGCAATTTGTTTTAGCTGGGTATGTGCTCGGGCCGAAACTCTTTCACACTAGGCAGGGACTAGATAGAAGGCTTCCTGCTGGCAGTACCCATTGTTTTGCATGTTCTCTCGTAGTGCTTGCTGCCAGGGTATTGTAAAACTCTCGACGACCTAATGATAGGAAGTGTCTTCGCCACGAAGAACAGACCTTCTAGACCAAGAACTTCACGTAGAAGAATCAAGGACGATGACTGGGTCAAGACAAGACATCATTATGGTAAGCATCTTTCCGCCTTACTCCCAAAGCTACTTCAAAAGTGTCAAAACTAGTGAATTTAAAAGCATACACTCTGTTCCAGGGCTTCAAAGGTTACAACCCACTTCAGACGTTACCGGTACGCAACAAAGAAGAGTATTAAATATACAACTCTACCTACAAAAAACTTGTAAGTAGCCTACTAATACATTAATTGTAAGGTGAAGGGGGAGAAGGAGAATTGTAACATTTCAGTGAAATATTTCTTTTAACTACGTAGCAATGACTAGGTTTTGAAAATTCATAACCGGTTTGCTCACAGCAGGATCTGGGCCTACCTTAAGATTAGGTGACCTTGGACCACTTTGGTCCTTCACCTGTCAATTGCTCAGTCAGGATAACTGATTGGAGGTTCAAATTTTCTGTGAATTTTTGTCTAAGGTCCTACATAAGATAAGTGTTACCAAATTTAAAGTAACTCAAGTATAGTAAAAAACAAAATTACATTTTTGCTGAAAAATAGCGTGTCGCCCTTAGCTCTCATATGAGTCCGGTAGATGATGACAAGGAGGAGCGAGAGTTATATTGGTGAAACAGAATTACTCCCAAAAAAATTGGTCCCAGAAGATTGGCCTGTTTGTATCGTGTTGCGCACAAAATTCCCCGGCTGGAGAGTACCTCGCGAGTGTAGGGAAAAATTGACAAATAAATATTAAGACGCATGTTTTAGTCAGTATCAACTATTTTTAAAGCACTGTTTATA
>JAMZAV010015419.1:0-13082 GCA_024449915.1 Sweltsa coloradensis | reverse complement strand
ATTTTAACCAATTTTAAAAATTTTTTTAAAAAAAAAAAAAATTTGTTTTTAAAATTTAAATTTTTTTTAAAACATTTGTTGAGCAAAACAAAAGGCACATAGAATTTGGCTTTAAATTCCCAAGGAGACAGAGTGATGTAGCCCGACCCCAAAGCATTTTTCTACGACAAATATAAATGAACAATGGCTGTAAACCTTTTTTAAATTTTAAAAGGGAGGAAAATGTCACTTTTAAAAATTAAAGCATATTCGAATTTTTGAAAAAATTTTTGCCGTGTAATTTAAAGAAAAGTGTTATCTACCAAAATTCCCAAGTATTGGTATTTTTTAACCTCGCAATTGAGGGAAAACAACAATGACGGAATTTTAAAAACTTTTGAATTTTAGAATTTAGCCCGGGTAGAACAACCTGTTTTAGACAAAATGCGGTGTAGTAGTAGTATAGTATTAGTAGTAGTAAGGTAGTAGTGTATAGTAGAGTAGTGTAGTAGTAGTAGTAGTTAGTAGTAGTAGTAGTAGTATTAGTAGTAGTAAGTAGTAGGTTTTTTTTTTTTTTTTTTTTTTTTAATTGCCTTTATTAAAAATTTTTTACAGATAATCGTTGTCCTGCGAACAAAAAACGTTTTTATCTGCGGTTCAAATTTTTTTAAACATGTGTACATAGTAAAAAATAAATCAACCCCTTTGGAACCCCATTTCCTTGTCAATACAGATGATTTTTTCCCTACAGTTATGCATTCTTGACAAACAAAAAAAATTTTAAATTGTTTTTCTTTTAATACGGAAACATTAATTTTAAAATATTCCCTAGAATAAATTGAGATACAACAAAATTCAAAAAATAAACAAACAAAAATAAAAAAATAAAAAAAAATAATAATTGTAATAAATAAATAACACACCCCAAACAAAGAAAAAGCTGCAAGGGTTTTTAAGTTTTTTTTTAAAAAACCAAAATTCCACCCCCCCCCCAAACCCAAAAAAAACCATGATCAAACATCACCCCAATAGACATTTTACATTTTTAAACATGATGACAGTTCGAGCACCACGACACGCACAACCACAATTCGACTATATTTCATTATTTTTTAACGATTGAAAAAGGTGAATCATGGAGGTTATTAAACACAACGTAACTTTTTATTTTTCAATTTTTTTAAATATGTAATCTTTAAATCTGTAGTAGTAGTAGTAGTAGTAGTAGTAGTAGTAGTAGTAGTAGTAGTAGTAGTAGTAGTAGTAGTAGTAGTAGTAGTAGTAGTAGTAGTAGTAGTAGTAGTAGTAGTAGTAGTAGTAGTAGTAATAGTAGTAGTAGTAGTAGTAGTAGTAGTAGTTTTTTTTTTTTTTTTTTTTTGAATTGTTCTTTATTTGGAAAAAATACAAAATACAACAATTTTCAGACTCCGCAAAACTACTTACGTAGCTTGTCTGCAGAGTCTCTTTAACAACAAAACATATATAAACAATATCTCTGACTCTCATTTTGTCGTGATACAATAAATTCAGATAACAAAAAATTAAAACTATTCTAAAACTAAAGAGTAACACAATAGTATACAATATAAGAAACATATACTACCATATAACCACCCCACCAAAGATTACATAACTTCAAAAACAAAAACAAAGACAAATCATAGACTATAATATTCATTCCCTTTTTATAATCCATTCTTTTATTTTCCTTTTCACCTCATTCATAGATTTTAATGATTTTAAATTGTCAGGTAAGGTATTTAAGGGTCAAGCCTATGATTGAGGTCATTCAAGCGTGAAGCGCTAACCGAAAGGGGGTGGGTAAAAAAGGGGGTAAAAGGGCTGCCCATACTCTCCCGGGGCTTTTTTTTTGATTGGCCCGCCCAATTTTTACCGGGTTTCCCGGAAAAAAAATTTTTTTTGGAAGAGCGTTTTGTTTTTCCACTGACCGTCCCCGCATTCAAAAACCTCGTTTCCTGAGGGTCAAACTCCCGGGCTCGGGGGGACAATAACACGGGGTTTGAGCGGGAGGCCTGGGTGGGGGGACCGAGACATTGGCATAAATTTCCCTGGAAACAGCAATCGACTAAACCCAAAGGTCATTGAAAAATTACGAAAACCCGGAATAATCATGTTATATATTCCTCTACTTTATCCAAAATATTAAAAAAGATAATAATTTATTTTAAAAAAGTGCCCTTTTGTCAAGTTTAGGGGGATGTCACCCTTAAGCAGGATTTTAATGCCGGAGTAGATTTTATTATGGGGGCGCAAAAACTCCGGGGGACAACCGATTATACTTGTGCCGGAATCGTTCTAATTAGAGTCGGGGAATGGGGAGTACTTAGGATAGTGGGGGACCGTGAATAAGAGTCTTAAAAAACAAAAAGGAAGGGGGGCATTTTTACCCAATTTAGACATAAATAATGATAATAAAGCCTATTCTGCCCTGGTATGGGTGAGCTCATGCAATGTATCGGCAAAAAGGGGGGTTCGTATCCCTTAGCATTACTATTACTATTAACCAGAAATTAGTTTTATATTTCCCCTAATGACTCGGGTAGAGACGGTGTCGCCCCTCGGCCCGGATCCCTCAGCAGAAAGGTGATGTTGGGTTCTTGTTCTTCCCCCTCTTGTGAGGGAAAAGGGTCCCGGCCCTTTTCCGTGTCTGGGCCACTTTGGGTTTTAAAAGCCTTCACCCCCATAGCCGGACACCTAGTCCTGTCGCTTCCAAGAGACCAAGTCGCTTAACCGGGGCCCACCTACCCCGTCGTCACCTAGACGAGTTCCCCCTGGTTCAAATCCCGGTTTAGGCACCTAGCCCATTTGGGCCGGTTTGGGCTTCAATTTCCCCGTCAGAACGCACCCAGTCAACAAAAAAAGCTTCCCAAAGCCCCCCTTGATTTTCCCCCTCCAGGGCTCCACCCTCTGTAAGTCTAAAGGGCCCAAATTTCCCCCTTTCCCCCCAACCTCGTCCACCACCCTGGGAAAACCTTATGTTATTAAAAGGTTTGCATTATTACCAAAATTTAAACAACAATGTTTTGTTCTCATTAAATTTATGTAAGTGCCAAGCTGAAATTCCAATTCATTGTTTTTTTAAATTTCCTCTTCCCCTTTGAAATGTCCCAACCCTTATTATCCCCCAATCAAAAGGGAAACCAAAAAATTTGAATACAAGAACAGGGGTTTTCGAACCGAGCCCAGGGACAGGGACATCCCCTCCCACATCTAAGGACCGACCCGGGCATTGGGCAAGTCCCCGGGGGCCCGATTCAGTAATTCCCCCGGGGGTATAGGGGGTTTAAAAGGGGCGTAAAGCAGGACATGGCGGATAAGGCCGGGTTTAAAGTTGAGCAACTCTCATCCAATAAAAAAATTTCCAAGCAACAAAAAGACCCCAACAAAGTTTTTTTCCCACGGCATTCCACACCCGGGAAATCACCCAAATTTTGAAAATAAACACTAAAAATTTTGCACCATCTTTTTTTTTAAATTTTTTATTTAGTGACAAAAGGATGCGTGAGATCGTTAAAAGAAAAGAAAAGGCGTTTTATTGCCGAAAAATTTTTGAATAGCCTGGGGATATCATACATTTTTTTTTGGCATTTGGGCTTTAAATAATAAAAACCCTAGTTTTTTGTGGGGGGTTTGGGTGCCCTGAACCAGGTCGTGCAGGCCTGGGGTTTGTCTAGAAGAGGCCAAAGGGCTTGTAAAACGGGGAATTAGTTTTAATTTTATCTATTCCTATAGCCTAATGGAACTTTGGGGCCCTACACTGTTGTATTATGAATAATTTTCTCATCGGGCCCTTTGGGGGCCCAGGAGGTTTTCTGATTTGTTTTATGAAAAGTTATGAAACTTTCTCTTTTTCCCACATAGACGAAAAAATTTTAAAAGGGTCCCCCAAATCGTTTACATATTTTTTTTACCCCCGTGGAGGGGGGAAATAAGTTTTCCCTGAAGGGGATTCGGATTTATACCGCACTTATAAAACCTAACTTGCTTATCCCCCCCCGGGAAAAAAATTTACTTTGAATCGGGGCCCCTGTAGTCTTGAAACATCGGAAAACTTTCTTGAGGTCTTCAGTTTTCCCGTTCCTCTTCAATCCATCCAGATCTTGATGTTTTTCCGCCGTAGTTGACCACCAAAAAACCATATACCATACCAGAGCCCCTATAGCTAAAAAACCCAAATTTTGTGAGAAGAGAGAGAAAAAAAACAAGAAACTAAATTTAAAAACTCCACGTTCAAACCATACAAGTCATGAACTTACCTCCCAAACATACAATCAGGACTATTTCTTAAACTTTTTAAATTTTACAGAAAAATTTCCTTTAGTCAAAAACCCAATTCCGGTAAATGGATTTTAAATAATTTAAAATTAAACCCTTTGTAAAAAAACTATTTTTATCTAAAACAAAAGGCCAATGAAAAATATAATTTCAAAACAAAAAAAAAAACAGTTTTTTAAAAACTCCCCTGCGTTTTAAAAATCAGAAATAAAACAATATTTTAAAGGGGAATTTTATCCCTTTCAAAATTTAATTATGCACGGGGAAAAACTCCTCCCAATTTCCCCAAAAAAATTTTAAATGTTCGTTTTTTTATTGCAGTGCCCCCTTCGACATTTGTGGGACGTGACGCGATGGGAAAAAAATTCCCCACGGTCCGTCAGATTAAAGAGGCTGAAATTCCGTTTCCCCCATCACTCGAAACCCCTTTCAAAGAAAGCAAGGTTTTCCGTCTGAAACCATGAATGAAATTCAACACCCATTGTTCTTTCCCCAATGCCCACTTGCGTTTTAAAAAATTGTCCGCCACGTGCTTTTTTACTTTTTACTAATCATAACAAAAAACAGGGCTGCCCCGAACATTTGGGCCCCCACAGGGAAAATAAGACTGAATGTGCGATCGAAAGCAAAATAACAAAAAAACCGCTTTTTAAATTTTAAAAGGGGTTTTTTTTTTACTTTGAAAATTTAATTAATGTCAGCCCATTCCTAGATAAAAATAAAGACAATGCTTTAAAGGATTCCCCTAAAACTGAAGAAAAAAACTTTTAAAAAACTATGAGAAAGCTTTATACTTTATACAAAAACCCAAAAAAAATTTAAAATCACAAATTTTAAAGAGAAGTTCCCTTAAAAATTTGTTTTAAAAAAAAAAGAAAAAAGTAATTATTGTAAAAATTTTTAAAGAAAAAAATTTCACTGTGAACAAAGATTTTTTGAATAGAAAAAATATTTAAAAAAATTGAAAAAAAAAAAATTGAATTTGAAAACCAAATTAAAGACAATTCCGCACTAAAAAACATAGACAAATTTTTATAAAATTTTTTTAACCTTTTAAACCCTAAAAATTTTTATTTGGGTGAAAGAAAAAAAACAGTGAATTATCATTTTTCCTTTTACCCCCTTTTTATCGACTTTCAAATGAGATAAAACCCACGTAGCACTTTGTTTACCTAAAATTTTGGGAAATTTTCAACCTTAAAGTATTTATGAAATTAAAAATTAATTAAAATTTCCCACCCACAAAAGTACAAGGTTAATTTTAAAAGACTAGCTTTATTTTTATCATATAGGGGGCCCACCCCGGAAATGCCCAAATAACTAGTCACGTTTTTATTTACAAAAAAATGAAAACCACAATTTAGTATAACATGGAGAATTAAGTCTTGGCATAAAATATGCACTTACACATAGAACTGTGATTTCCACCCCTGGTTCCCCCACCTTAAAAAAAAGAAACGTAGGGGACAGCAATACTACCCCCCAAAAAATTTTAAAATCAAGAGACAATGGTATATCAGTGGCACCACTAAAAACACTAGGGGATGACACCCCCTTGGGGCACCCCCTTTACCAATGCTGCGGGAAGACAAGGGGGGTCACCACACTTTACAATAGGGGAAAAAAACCCCCCCCTCGGTTTTCCCCCCGTTTCCCCAAAAGGGCCCTAGCCACAGATGCAGTACTCCCCTCAAGCGAAACCGTCACGGCATCCCCTACTCCTCAAAGAACAGAGACCCAGTAATACTAACCCTTTTCACCCAGAAGTGGCACCCCCAAGGCATCCCCCCCTTCCTCATGAACAATAGACAGTGAAAATACTTTCCCCTTCACCCAGAAGTGGGCCCCCCAAGGCATCCCCTACTTTCCCCATGGGGCAATTTCATTGCCGAAACCCTGGGGCAACCCAAAAAATCCCCTATTAAACTCGTGGTAGTAAATTTCCAAAGAACACCCCCCTTTAATCTCAGGACCTTTAAAACCTTAGAATTTAAACTCTTTAAATTACCCCATCATTGCGCTGCTGTCAACGAAAATTTTACCACCCTTAACAACAGGACACAAAAAATTTAGAAAACCCTTTTTTTATTACTGGAAACAGTCAACATCTCAGTGCTTTCTACCTTTCCCCGACAAGGGCTCAAACCCCCCTAAGCTCCCAAAAACAAATCATCCAAATTATCCCCAATTTTGAATTGCCTAGCCCCCTGCAAACTTGGTCTTAAAAACCCTTATCACCCCTTTAACCCCCTCTTCTATCGGCAGCGGATTAACCTTGGTACAAAGAATATCCCTTCCATCACATAATCGCGCTGGTTCCCCCTTTACGCTGAACTTAGCAAAACCCTTTGCTCCGTCCCAAAAACTGCAAAATCGCCCCCCTTTGTACCCATTTTGTCTAAAAAATGATCCTTTTTCCGCCGGGCCACTCAAAACGGCGCCGCCGCCATCCTGGGGCCCTTTGACGTTTACATGGGCGGTAAACCCGTTTAAATTGGGGCCTCTTTCAAAAAAAATTGAAAGCCGGGAAAACCCTTTTGTACCTCCCACCGTCATTGCCACCCCCTCATAATTTTTGATCCAAAAAACACATCATCGACCCCTTTGAAATTATCCAAAAACCCATGTGAAACTCCATGCATCCCCCCTTTGGAAAAATGCCCTGTTCGTAGTTTGACAACATCAAAATTATTTGGCCCGCGGGTATTAAAACATCCCTCTTTTAAACATTTAAAAAACAAACTCCCAAAATTTTTTGTCTTAAACTGTGCAAAGGGGCAAAGTGCAAAAAGTTAGCTCAGAGGGAAAAAATAAGGAAATTCCCGGGTAGGCAAAGATGAAAAGCCACGCTGTCTACCCCTGCTCGGCTTTAAGAAAATAGAAAAAAAGATGTTATTTTACTCTCCCAAAAAAAAAAAAAAAAAAAAAAATATCAAAGCGGATTTTTCCACATAAAGACAAAATTTACATCCTTTCAGTTTTATTTTAAATTTCCTAGTAAATAAATATACCACATTTCCCATCATCCAAAAAGGGCTTTCCCCTTTATTTTGATTTAAGCTAATTACCTAGTTTAAAAACAATCACCACCCCCAAGGAAAAAAACCCCAAAACAGAAAAGGCGGGCCTCCCCCCATGTCAAGTTTAAACGGATGTCACCCTTAAAACAGGGTGGTTTAAAGCCGGAGTAGATGTTTTTATTTGGGGGCAGAAAATCCAGGGGAAAAAACCCATTTACTTTTTTGACCGGGAAACGTCTCTAATCAGGTCTGGAAGAGGAAATACCCTTTGGATAGTGGGGAAACCCTGTAATAAGAGTCTTTTAAAACAAACATAAGAAGGGTGCACCCGTATTAAACAATTTGACATAAATAATGTAATAAAGCCCATTCTCGCCTTTTTATAGGTGAGCTCATGCAATGTACCAGCTGAAGTGGGTTCATATCCCTTAGCATTTTCTATTACTATACTCAGGGGAACTTAGTTATATTCCCCCCAATGGACCTTTTGGGAGAGGGCGGTTTTCGACCCGGCCACGGGGTCCCTCAGCAGCAGGTGATTTTAGGTTCTTCGTTCTTTCCTCTTTTGGGGGCGAAGGTCCTCGGTCCCTTTTCCGTTTTCTGCACTTTTTTTGGTTTTAAGCCCCAGCTCCCAAAGGGGGACACCCAGTCCCGGGCGCTTCCAATGAGACTCAAGGGGGGGTTAACCTGGGCACCTAGGGCCCCTACGTCACCTAGACGAGTTCTCCTGGTTCGACTCCCCGGGTAGGCACCTAAACCCACTCGCCCGGGCGTCTTCAATCCCCTGTCGAACGAAACCCCAGTCACCAAGGAAACTTCCCCCAGACCCCCTTGGGCTTTCCCCCCCCAGGGGTCCAGGCTGTAAGTTTTCAAGGGCCCAAGTCCCTTTCCCCCCAAAACCCCGTCACCACTCCCCCGGCAACCTTATGTTATTGAAACAACAATGTTTTTTTTTTTTCTCTTAAAAATTATGTAAAGGGAAGGGTGCACATTTCCAATTAAATTTTTGTTTTAATCCCTTTGCTTTGAAATGTCCCCAAACATATTTTTCCCCCATCATAAGAAAAAAAAAATTGAATACAAAGGGCATGGGTTTTGAACCCCAGCCCCTGGCCCTGACAATATGGGCAAAGAAAAAATTTAAAAAAGTAAAAAGGCCCGTCAAAGAACTGAATAAGATGCATTAAAAATTTTTTTTATAGAAACCCTAGCATAAAAATTAAAAACAAAGGTCTTGTTTACACGACAATCTCACGTTGTTATTCAGGGAACATTAAAAATGCTGACCATAAGTACCAATACAGAGACAGTTTAAAAATTAGCATTTAATATTTAGTTTAGATTTTATATAAAAAATGATAAAAAATTCCGATGGGCTAAAAATTTTGACTCACAAATAAGAGCCTAAGCCAGTTCGGGGAGCTTAAAAATACTTGGTTCACATCACATCTATTAGAATGATAACGATTATGATGTAAAAAGACAATAGGGAAGAATAAATAATGGATTTAAACAAAGGGAAACTAATTTCAGATTGGGTTCGTAAGCATGGTTTTTTTACAGTATTGGCAAGGGTTCGATTTTCAAAAAATATTTAAAACCAAATTGAAAACGACATTGCTTTTTTTATTTTAAATTGTCAATAGTTTTTAATTCGACTGCTGCATTAGACTCGCTTAAATGAACAACAAAACAAAAAGTAAGATGCAAGGCATACAATGTCCACAAAATTATGCGGAAAATGTCAATATAAAAATAACAGTGATACCCAAAAAATGTGACAAATACACAAAAATTCAAAAACAAAAAACAAAAGCAGCGTAAAAAAAGTGGACCCCGTATTTTGCTTGCCCTATTAATTGTGCAATTTCCATACCCCTTTTTTGTGTACGCGTTTGTTCAAAACTATTTCAAAAAACTTTTTTTTTTTCCGGGGAAGTGGAACAAGAACCGACTGAAAAACGCCAATTTTATGGGGATGAGAGGACGTAAAGGTTGGACCCTGCATGTATCGTCGGTTTCAAAAAAATTTTTATATTGAAAATTTTATATTTTTCCTTTAAAATGTACAAAAAATAGTAAAACATTCCCGGGTCCAACGGGTTTAGCCCGGGTTTTGAACCGAAAAAATTTTACAGGCGGTAAAACCCCAAACCAAAAAAAAAAATTTTATTGGTTTAAATGCCTGATTTTAATCTCTTTACAAGTAGATGCAGTATAATCCTGAAAGGCCCCAAAATTAAAAGTACAAAATAATTGAATAAATAGTTTTCCGAGTTTTTGGGATAATATTACCAATTTGGGAAATTTCCCTTTGCGGGGAAAATTTTTCCCGGGGGAATTTCCCACCACCACATCGCTAATTAGACCAAACGGTTGACGCCCCCCTAAGCCAGATAAACAAAATAAACCAAAAACAAGTTATTAATTTCAGTTGTTGTCCTCAGTATAAAAAAAAAAAGCCTATATAAAAAAAAATTTTTTCATTTATTGGCATTTCATTTCTGACATCCATTGTCCGAAATAACGTTACAAGATCGGGAATTCCCCCATGGGTTTTTGTTGACAACTTTTTTTCCTTTCCCCCTTTCCCTCCCCCCCATCGCCCTCCTTCCAACATCCAAAATACCTGCCCACTTGTTGGCATTTTGGTTAGCGCGTTCAATGAAAAATTCTAATAATTACAATTAAAAATACGTCTACTTGTTTTTAATAAAAATAGTCCTCATGCACAATTTTACACAATTAAAGAATTTATTTCTGAGCTCTTAGCGACAAAAAAACGATATATTATTATGAATTTTAGTTCACAAACCCAGAGTCGAACTCGAAAGTAACGTCATTTTATAGTCGAAAAAAGGATGGATTCAGATTCAGAGGGGCAAAATGCTAAACCGGGAAGCCCCACGTAAAAAACAAGCGTTGTGCTTGGTAACCGCACTAGGCACACAATATTGCATCATAGCTCCCAGCAGTGTCCGAACAATGTCTTGCTTTGCAACAAAAATTACAAAATACCCGTGACGCAATAACTACTTTTCCGTAAGAAAACATCATTAACTTTGACTTGAAAAATTCAATTGCACTAACACCCATTTTTTAACCCCAATAGGGGCGCTTTAGTTGGGGGTTTCCTTTTTTTTTAGCTTGAATTTTTTTTGTCAGCTGCCTTTTTTTGAGCTTCTATATATAATCGGTATATAAAGCTATGTAAATGACCATAAAACATAAGTAAAAAAAAAAAACCCGCGGCGAGTCGGCATAGTTACAACCCCAACTCGGAAGTGGTTGCTCAAAGCGTGATTACAAAAAAAAAGGTGCCCCTTTGAATGGCAGAATGGCATTATGTCCCCTGAAAGGAAGTTACGTTTTAAAAATAAACCTTTGCAAATTATCGTTACTCTTACCACTAGACTGGGACTTCTCAGGGAAATATTGGATGGAAAATTACAAAATGAGACACTACTCCTTTGTATACTTTCTATAGAGTTTATTACACGTTTGTGGGGGGGGGGGGGGGGGGGGGGGGGGCGGGGGTGTGCGACGGCACTGGGTGGAATTTGGAGCGTCCCCTTTGGTGACGAATGAATGTAATAATATTGCGTCGCATATTTGGTATTTTTGGCTACAAATGCTTTTTTTGGTAGTTTGGTGCACACAAAAGCAATGAAATATAGAAACAGCCAAAGTCGTTTTCTTGACGGGGAAAGAGCCATGTTCCATTCTGAATTTTACTTAAAAAATGTTTAAAAAATTTTTGCAATAGGAAGCACAAAACTCTCAAACCTCAATTAAACATATTCTTTTTTTATTCATAAAACACAAAAAAAAAACGTGTTTTGAAAAGCTGCTCTATGGAAAAAAAACATAGCCGTACCGAAAAAACGGTAAAAATTGTAAAGGGCTAATCAATTCCCCGCGGATTTAGGGAATTCGTTATAAATTCGTTTACCTTGGTCACTGCATGTTCAGCTTGACAAAAAATTCGATAAAATTTTTTGTTCAATAAAAAAGCAAAAAACCAAAACATGTATCGACACATAAAAAAACATTGAAAATGTTAAATTTGGAAAACAACTAAAAAATGAGGCGATAATGGTCTCAAGTTATTTTGTTGATAGTCAATGGGCTTTTTAGTCAATGGAAAAATAATAGTTTTTATGCGAGGTCCACTTTGACACTCCACATACCTTTTTAGGGCCCTTTTACCCAAAATCACTTCTATTTTTAAAGTGTTGGATTGGAAATGTGTTTTTACTTTGAAGAGTTTTCTACTTCTAAATTCATAGTTTAGTTATGAGCTTTTGGGCAACTTGAGAAAAATAAATAATACAGGTTAGTATTATTTAAAACGTGCGTCGTTGCGTGCTTTTGTGTTGACTTAAATTTAGAATAAGATGAACCATTACCGCCGGGAGTAAAATCACGGGATTTCCATTCTGTGTTTTCAGAAGTACTCCAGTTTTACCTACAAAATTTTTGACCCGGGTATGTTTTATAGCAAATGTAAATTTACAAAAAAAAAAGGACAAAAAGAAATAAAGTAGGATGAATAGATCCGAATCAATCATCAAATCATGTTCAAAAACAAAGCCCCAAAGCACTTTAGGATTTTTTATTTTTAGACACATGACTAGTATGATTTAATTTGGAAAGGCCAATCAGTTCACATCTCCTTTGAAACTAACTTTCGTTTTTACACCAGTTTTTTGGGGCCCCGTTTTTTTAATGATTGGGTGGAATTTTAAGATACCCACCACTTGTTTTCCCCAGGCTTTGAATTTTGGCTGTTGTCTTGTCGTAGAAGGGGAGGGTGGGTGGGTAGGGGGGCTAGCGGAACACATTTTTTCGCGCCTCCTTTTGCGAGAGTATGACTTTTATCAACCTTCACCGGGGAACAGCACTATCAATAATTATTTTACGACTAGTTTTGCGTTAATTTCGTTTTAAAATTAAAGATAACACTCTGAAATTTTAAATTTCTAGTTATTAAGGGCATACTAATTGCTTGTGCAAATTTAGTTAAATTTTCATTAATTTATGCACGATATCAAAAAAAAATTTTTTTTTTAAATATTTTAAATACCGACACAATGAGCATCTGTTTTTTTGTAGAAACACAAAACCTCATGGGGATTTTAAGCAACGGTATAGAGCCATTGAAGATTAGTAAGACACGGCGGTAGAAAAAAGGTAGACTTTAAACCCTTTAATATTTAGGTACAATAATTTTTTTTTCCTGATCTCCAAAGTGTTTTATCTGGGGTTTCCGGTTTAAAAATCTATCCATTTTTTGTACGTATGTATGTTTGGGCCAGCTAAGTAATCTTTGCAAAATAGTTTTTCGTTAGTATCATATATTTTATGTAGTTTATTTACAAACATTAAACCCACTTTCCATTTATGTCATACTTGGAGGAACATGATCTTTTAAAAAAACGTTTTGAATGTTTAAAAAATCTTGACATATTACCCGGGTGTAGCACCCCATGCTAGAAAACCATACCCAATTTAGACCTCAAAAGCGTGTAGACACTTTTTTAAAAACCCCCCTTGACATATTGCTTTAGATTTTTTTTACATACAAAGCGATCTAAGCCGATTGCATAATTTCTCAATATGAAAACTCCCTTTTAAATTGTGATTTTTTATACACTAAATATGAAATTCTGTTACGTTTTTTAGGTTCTTTTACAATAAAAAAATTTAATTTTTTATGTTTTGAAAAAGGGTTTTTAAAAAAAAAACCCTTTCTAAAATTTTTTAAATTTTTTTAAAATTTTTCCA
>JAMZAV010015418.1:0-13118 GCA_024449915.1 Sweltsa coloradensis | reverse complement strand
GGGGGGGCTTCCCCCGCCCAATTTATTTCGGGAGTGAAACTCCCCTATTCAGGGGCCAAACCGGAGAAGGGTCGGTTGGAATTTAAAGGCCCAGGCACCCAAAAAAAACCCAACCTGCTGCTGGTCAGAACCAGCCAAAGCTTGGGGGCGGGCAGGGTTCCCCCCGTGTGGTCGTCTCCGTCTGTTATCATCCTTTCCGTTTTTGTCAGTCGTCGCCGTCGGGGAGGTATTAAAAGGGGGGGGAAAGTTCCCCGACGCGCCCCAGAGCTCGCCATTATTTTTTCGGGGAAAAAAATCTCCCCTAATAAAACCCAAAACCCACGAGAAGGTTGCGGTTGGACTTTGATAGATGATGGGACGACTTGAAAGTTATAGGGGAAAGGCTTCAAAGATATGGCGACATTGATTCTACATTGATGATGAAAATTTTCTGTCGTTCTTCCTTTTTTGAAGTCCCGGCACTTCGTTCAGAAATAACCATCCAAAAAGGGGAGGGAACTTAGGCTTAAAAGATGAGGGAGAGACTTAAAAGAGATGGGGGAGAGGCTTAAAAAGATGATGGAGACATTATTGCTACATTGAGATGATGACATTTCTGTCTTTCTTTTATTATTAAAGTACCTGCACTTCTTTCAGAAAAAACCTCCGAGAAAGGGGGGGGATACTGTTTTTTTCGAAGATAGGGAGACACTTAAAGATGATGGGGGAGAAGGTTTCAAGATGAGGAGACATTGATTGCTACTTTGATGATGATATGACATTTCTGTCGTTCTTCCTTTCTTTAGTACCTCACTACTTTCAAATTAACCGCCCCGAAAAAGGGAAAAGGGGATACTAAAAAAACCCAAAAGTTTATCTAATAAGGTTTTTATTGAAATCGCAATCGCACAAAATCCGGGAATACAAGAAAGATACGACAGCTTAATAACCACAAAAATGGGGACCCTTTGTGTAAAGTATATCCCAACATGGAATTTTGGGAACAAACAAAAGGAAAATATCTTTGTTTAAATTTAAAACATGTGGGGACTTTGGGGGGTTCAATTTTTATTTCATTATGTTCTGGTACCCCGGGGAAACTTACAAAAAAAATGATGGGCGTTGGGGCATCTTATGATCAAGGAAAGGAGATGGTGAACCAAAATCTATCTATAAACTCATCATTGTCAACGATTCCCAAGCAATCTGCAACAAAGGCGGTTTACTTTCATCGACAAAAATGAACCGATAGAAATAAATCAAGACAGGGAAAAAGTCAACGAACTTATGCACTTTATCTCAAAGTAAAGAGGAAAACGAAAATTCACGAAGCATGGAAAATCTAAGAAAAAAGAAAAATCCAAAAAAAAAAAAAACAAAAATAAAAATTTTGTGCAGTTTTTTTACTGTCAATGCAAAACTCATTAACGCTTTTTAAATTCTACGGGATATCAGCTATGCCCAAAGAGGCCCCTCAGGGCCCGTTGCGTCCAAAAATCCAGCAAAAAGCTATCGACCGAGGGGTTTCGGAGCTCTTGGCGCGTCTTTGCACTTTAGAAAAAAAAATGGTTGGGGGAAATTCATAACTTAACTCTTGGCGCATCATTGATTGAAAGAGACGATAGTTTCACAAGACGTTTACCCACCGATGCACCAATGTTTGCACGAGACTGTGTGTGAACCTCTTCCAGACCGGGGGTTTTTTCATTCCCCCAATGATTGAACATACATCGATAAATGCAGCATACATGAAGTATTTAAAGCCATCACTGATAAAATCGTTTTTAGTAGACGTGTTACGTTTTCCACTCGCAGGTAGTAGTATAAGTTGTAGTAGTATAGCTTCCACAGGAAGCGGAAATGTCAACAGACGGATACACTGACGCCGGCGACATTCCCGTCCGCCGCACCACCCGCGTCGACTCAGTCTCCTCCTCTGTTTCCCGGCCACTGTTGCCACTCTCTTTCAGACACTCCAGTGGCTCTCTCCAAGGTGACACCTACCGACGCGAGTGTCAGAGCCACCCCCGACACCAGCGACGTTGCCGTCGAGCACAGCTCACGCAACGCCTCTGCTCTGCATCCTCACCAGTGCCCATCCCAACACGCCGGTGTTGGAGAGGAAGACTCCCGCCAGGAACAACCCGCCCCACGGTGACACCCTCCGCCACAGTGTCTGAGAGAAGAAACTGCCACCCGCAACGTCCAAGTCCGGCGCAGCCCCCGCGTCGCCTCTGTCTACTCTTTGCATCCACGACGAATAGCGATAGCGTCATACCCGACACGCCAGTAATCAGGAAGAAGAGTGTAAACCAAGAAGAAACCCACGTTGGTGGAAACCCACCGACGTGGTGTCTGAGACAAGCACCGACACCGTCGACGACCCGATAAACAAAGTCACGAGATGGCGCTCACGCCCTGTTGCACAGCACACCATCGTGGCGCTGCCCGCCGATGCAACTGCCTCTTTCGCTGCCTCAGTCACGCCCTGGTAGGTCACCAGGATGACCACGCACGACCCGACGCATCATCGCCCGACTATATCTGCTCGCATTGGGGAACTTTTTCCAATCAACTTTGGGACACACCCCGATGGCGTATCGCCAGCAAATGTCTGCTGATGGGAGTATGGTTGCAACCTCGAAGTTCTAGTCTGGGATCTACTCGCTAAACATCATGCTTCACAGGAAGTTGCCATCCCAAGCGGTCCGCGGGAAACCTGCAGGACATGAACGGGGGTTGTCAGTCATCTTACCACCACCTCCTCTTCTCTGGCATGGCTAGATTCCACTACCTGGATGGTCCCCTTCCCAAAGGTTCTGTTGCCCAAGGAACACATCCCCGAGTGTCGGACACCAACTACTCTGGCACAGCCATCGAGTGATGACTGGACATTTGGTGAAGATAAAAAGGACTACAAAATCTTCTCTGGCAACATTTTTAAGTGGCTTCCTCGAAACGAACCATCACGAGACGAGTTGCTTATAGACGATTGGGATCGAAGTTAAGCAGGAAACGAAGTCGTCAACAACAGTAAGCCCAGACTCGTGCCCACGAGAAGAGCCAAGCACCTGCACACCCGACGACGCCGCCGCCAACGAGACGATCCCCATCGAGGTCCCGAGGCGGCCGTCTTCGTGTTTGCCGCGCCGATGGGAAGGCCTCGCGTCCCGAACCGCCTTTCGCCAATCACCTACAGGCGTGCCGTGGGTTTTGTCGGAGACGACGTGGACGCCGTGACGTGCGGTACCCTCATCGTAGGCCACGAACATTTTATTTCCTATTAATGTAGTATCTTTCTTTAGTTACAAGAGAGTCCAACTTTTGACTTCTGTAAAAAGCATGAGTAATAGACTAAAAAGGGCTAGGAGGAAGCTGTCCCTCCGGTGACAAATAGCCCAAGTGAATTTGGTGACCTTTTGGGCGGCATAGCCCCAATATAGGAACAGTCTATCGGGAGACTGTTTCTATACGGAACGCTCGAGGGCCCCTGAAACAGCACCAGTGTGGTGTTTGTGAACACGAAAATGGCCAACCATGCGTTGATGGGCGCAGTATACATGCCCAAAATTGGGATGGTACTTTCAAGACGCTGCCACTGATGTTTTACCAACTACTCATTTTTCCTCGTCCCAGCATGACAGTTATATAATTAAATTGTGGGCTCTCCCTCACTCACAATAATGTTATGTGGAAAATTATTATGCTGAAGTACAAGTGGTATAAACCTACAATTGAAGTTCCAACATTTCTTTTTTTTTTTTTTTAATTCAGATCTACAATGCACCAACAATCCAGATGTTATGAAGTTAACCGTCCTGGTACCTTAGGGGTAAAAGCTTTCGACCGGCAATCGGGAGACCGGGGTTCGATACCCCGCTGGGATAGATTTTTTAGTATTAGTATTAGAAGTAGTTTTAGGGCGCTTTAACAGCAAAGATTATTCGCGCCTCCAAGATGTTTGTTTTAGTTAACAACCATATATACTTCTTTACAAGGGGAGGAACGTAAGGGAGGACGTGGGGTGGACAGGTCTGTGCTCATCAGAACCAGCCACAAGCGTATGGGGAGGGCAGTGGTTCCCCCACGTCGTGGTCGTCTTCGTCTGTGTCATCGTCCGTCCGTGTTATCGTTGTCGTCGCCATCGGGGAGGTAGTCAAAGGGCAGGGGAAAGTTCCACCGTTAAGTCTTTTACAGCGAAACAAACACTTGTGAACCCTATTACGGTGCAGGAGTGGGGAAGACTGTTTTGGAAGTGTTACCCTAAACGCGGTTTTAGTTTGAATGGGATTTCTCGATGCTAGACACCCCTATTTAGATGCAACAATTAGTATGCAATAGTTAAATGATTCCTTAAATTGAGCAAAGCCCGGTAAGGCTCCGGGGTTGGATCATATTCATATGTCAAATGAGTTTTTGGTTAATTTGCCTAGTGAATGGCGGAGTCATGTGAAACAATCCCGAAGCCTTCTCGGGCATAGAGATGTTATTATATAAGAAGGGTGACACACATAGACCTATTCAATAATAAGAGACTGCATTGTCTAAGTATTTACACACATATTGGCAACTAGACTAAATCACTGGGCAGAGTTTTGGTGTTTTTGCCTGAATGCCAGGCAGGGGTTTAGACGTAACAGAGGGGGTATTGACCATATATTTGTGCTGAGCTCTCTTGTACATTACATAATCATTTACGTTTACCTGGGAGAAAAGTGTATGCTCTATTTGTCGATTCTAAACGAGCGTTTGATTCCGTCAACCGTAACTTGTTGTGAAATAAGTTGTTTAATCTTGGCCTATTTGACCCATTTGACCTTTGAAATATGAATAATAATAAACCAATAATGAGGATTCAATAGATTTAAAAAATATAATTTTTACAGTAACATTTTTTAAAATAAATATTGGAACTCAATGTTTTGTTGTTGTTGTTCTTCAAAAACCTGCAAATCCTAAAACATCTTCGAAATCAGTTCCCTTTGGTCCAGCATGCAAGAGAGTCGATTTCCCCACAAGAGCTCACAAATGCAGATATTGAGGTGAAACAGTTCATATATTTCCCGAGTGCTCCCAGCCGATCAGCAACACCAAAGTAGGATATGGCCAGCAACGAGTATGTTTGAGGTGTGCCTCGAGAAGCCAGATGAGAAAAGTGCCGCTTCTGAGCGACAAAACTTTGCAAACCGCCGTAGCCAAGGAACAGCAGTCCCACTAAAGAAACGCAAGCGGCATTCGTATTTGGAACCAAACTCGAAGGTTTGGGTGGACTTTTCTGAAATTAAGGGTTTTCATTCGATTGATACTTAAAATGGAGAAGACTTTAACCGATTGGAAGTGGTGGAAAATGCTACATTTCTCGCACACCTGTGCGTTGGACAGCATATTACAACTAGCATGTGTGGCATATTGGGGATAGTGTCCTATAAAGATTGTTATGGACAGCATACTTTGCCTATATTTCAGCTGGCTGTATGTTGTAGAAAACCGGAGTAAAGCAAAGAGATAATATAAACCTAAGATCAACAATACCTAGGGGAAATATTCCACCTCATAAGTTTTTCCAGGTGCTTGAGAGAGTGGATTTGTTATACTGTGTTGAGAGTTGTTACATTGGGAACAACACTCACACAGCGATGAGACTGCGTTTAGCGACTCAAGCACTGCCCGATCCAGAGAGAATAAACCAACCCATCAGTGGTCAACATACCTTGTTACAGAATGAATTCAAACAGCTTTAGCAAATGCTGATTCTATAAATCCTGTGCAGGCATTGTTCTCCATGAAACTTGCCTTTCCAACAGAACTGAGGTCGGTCGTGCAAGGGCAAAAGCCCGTAAAAGTCAAGGCGTTTGGAGACATGAATGATGGGTCGTAGATTTATTTTTTGCATGCTGGAGGTATAACTCTAGTTTATTGTTTGCATCTGGCAACAATACAGGAGACTATCTTGGGGAGACGAATAGTGAAAACTTTGAACTTTGTCTGGTAAATATGGTGAATAACCTAGACGAGCCTAGCCTTATAGTTATGGACAATGCATTTTATCATAGCGTGTTAGAGAAAAAACAGCCAACAACAGCATGGAAGAAAGCAGACATCACCAAATGGCTACAAGATGAGCGCAACCCATTTCCACAGTATTCCCTCAAGCCGGAACTTCTTGACATCGCTCGCAGGAACAAACGAGAATCTATGTAAGAAAAAATTTCTGTAACAAACACTAGTTTTATTTTCTAGTTATATTTTTTAAATTACTTGAACAAACCCATTAGCCCTTCACAATTATTTACTACTTACAGTTTGAACGGCAATGTCGTTGGTGTGCTAACTCAGAATGGTGGTTTCTTGTACATGCAGAGAAGCTCGCTCATGTCTTGACAGGATGGTAATTTAACAGTGAGTGATTAAATGTTGTTCGTAGTGCTAATACAGTAGTAATAGTGTTAGTAGGGCCTATGTGAAATGGTTACAAAGTAACCTTTGTGCTGTTGGTGTCATGTATCGCTGGGATAGGTACCAGTAGGCCTATTATTGCCCAAGTACTGTACCGTAATTGTAGCAGAAGTAGAAGTAGTTGTACGCTAGTAGCAGCCGCAGAAGAATTGAGGTTTCAGTGCGAGTAATTTTTTGGTTTTGTGAACGAGGATTTTTGAAATTTTAAACAAAAATCTCAAACCTGTTTTTAATTTTTTTGTAAACCTCAAAAAAAAAACCTTTTTTTTTAAAAAGTACATTTTTAAAAAAAAATATTTTAAAATTTCTTGATCTGGGCAAATCCCGGGTAAATAAAAAAACTTTTGGACAATAATAAGTAGGGGCCCTAGGTTTAAATATTTAAATTACGGGTTTCCCTTTTGTTTTGAATTTTTTTTTTAAAGAGAAGTTGAGTCTCTTAAAATTTAATGGCCCTATTGCTGTCATAATGCAATTGCAATGCTATAACGACGAGGCCTATCAGGTATTGAACACCATGTTACAGTATGTTAAAATTGTACATGTTTATGCTTCCAACAGGTATCGATGCATACGGAGTATGGATCACGAAATTCTGCAACTTCCACCGTACCAGGTACCACTGCCACTTTAACCCAATTGAACTGATATGGGCTTCAACGAAACAATTGTACAATGACAACATTGGAAAACATGGTGAATACACCATTGAAAACACACTAAGAATCTGGAAAGATGCGCTTGAGGCAGTAACTACGGAAGAATGGGCGAAACGGGTGGAACCACTGTGAACGTTGGATCCGAGGAGCATGGGATAAAGAAATGGGTGTAGATGCTGGTGGCGTGGAACTAGTGATGTAGGCCTTCTGAAATATTTATATATATACATATTTTTTTAATATTTGAATTAAACTTGTCATGTATTTTATAATGACTTAAAAAAACTCACATTATGGTTCTGGGTATCATTATAGGCCTTATCCCTATAGTTATAGCCCAGGAGTGGAAGAAAATTTTGTATGGTGTACCCGGACAAAATTCCGAACAAGCTGAAAATTTGCACACATGTTCAGTTGATCATTCTAAACAATAGTTGAAAAGTCCCTAAGCTCCGCCGCGTGCGTCTTGAGATATAGTGACAAAAGGGCGTTAGTGCCAAAATTGTTATTTCAATTTCAACCATTTTTTTTTGTACTTATATGTACAAATTATTAAATATTTTTACAAAAATAAAGTTTAAATCAGTCATAAGCTTCAACTCATGCGTGGAAAAAGGGCGTAAGTGCTAAAAATATGATATTTTCAATATTTTCAATACATTTTGACATAAGTATGTGCAACTGCAAATAATTATGTAATCATACGACGAAAACGTGAAATGTTCCCTTTCCTTCGACAGTGTGTCTTAAAACTGGTGGAATAAGGGCATAAGTGACAAATATATGTTATTTTCAGTTTTTACAAACTTATTGACATTCATACATATGCAAATTATTTAGTATTCGTACGAGACAAAAGTAAACATCTTCCCGAGCTTCGTTGCTGGCGTCTTGATAAATGGTGGCTAAAGGGCGTAACTGACATCATTATTATGTTTTTAATATAAAAAGGGCTTTTGACATTCAACTACGTTTATTGTAACATATGAATACCATACAATGGACACTCAATGTAAAATCCATGCATGCTGACTGACTTGCTATGGCCAGCTTGTATGTAAAGAACCATTACAAAATCGTTGAAGTAGCAGATTGGACATACCCAAATTTATAAAATATTAACCCTGCATTCTCAAACGGCATGCATAGACATAGTTTGGCGAAGATCTGGTGTGTTTTGAGCGGGAAAGTTTTGACATATCCAATCCAAAGCTTGGAAAACTCAACTCATGTTAAAAATAATAAAACGTATTTTGAAAGGGATTCGAGCAGGAGATGTGGACAACCTAGCTTGGGCTTGGCTGTCTGTAGTGTCACATCACTACAGATCCACTACAGATCATGAGCTGTGATTCTGATGTAATATAGTGGCAAAATGGCGTAAGTGACAAAAACTATATAATTCAGTCATATGATTCAAATTATTTGCGTGTACGTTCGCCAGATTATCAGCCGGCAATATATTGAAGACTTGAAGGTCATCATGCTCAAGATAAATTCCAAACTTGGCACTTAACTGACATTAATTTGGTGTCCAGTTACCCTGGTCGTACTTAAAAGTAATACTATAAAACCGATAGTGAAGCGTAAAGATAGAGTGCATGTCCCTTTTTTCATTGACAAAAAGCATAACTGATGCGCATCACTCACATTGAAGTTTACCCGCAACATCAACACTATTTAATAGCATTATTTGGATAATGGTGATCTGAAGGACGCTTTTGGCACAAAGACAACTTTCTCTGTTCGACGAAGTCTTCTTTGAGTTAACTACAACAAAATCACAATATTATTGTCACAGAGTTGGGCTCAATCTCCCATATACATTAAACTACCATGCCGACACATATATTTCCTGTATAGTGGGCAAACTTTGCATGAAGTGTAGTGATGCGGCCACCTCGTCCTGTTCCATACAAAGAAGTCTATACTAAATACATGTTTCATGTTGTGATTGTGAATAAATGCGGCTGGATACAGGAGACCATCTTGTACCAAGCTGGTGGGAATTACTAAGCTGCAGTTACCAAAAGTAAATTAGTAAATGAAAATATGCAGAAGTTTTAAGATATAAGTTGCCTTATGTTTTCTACCGTTTTATCACAATAAATTTTGCTGTGGTATATTCCATTTACTTCATTGAGCAGTAGCGCTTCATTTGCAACTGCGTACTTTGAGTTCTAGATTTGATATGCTGCCAGTCCACCAGCACATTTAATAGATCTATCCATCCATCCCCTCTTGGCTTGATGGCAAAACATGGGGACGTATAATAGTTTGTAGCGTTTCAAAGCCAGCCGGGCACACATGCAATTCAGTCCGCTATGTAAGCGTTCATTTCCCACTTGGAGATTTAAAACATCAAATCGGTATTGAAATATGTTATTCTTTGCTCATGCTCTATCTATTGTGATGTGATACTATAGTCAAGCCCAAGATAGGTTGTCCACAGCTCGAGCTCGAATCCATTTAAAAATCCGTCTATGCAAGCCACTTGAGAATGCTGGGGAATATTATTTTAAAGGTTTGGTTATGTCCAATCAGCTACTTACAACGATTTTGTAATGGTTTTTCAGGTCAGCATGCATGGATTTTACATTGAGTGTCCATTGTATGGTATTCATATGTTACAATAAACGTAGTTGAATGTCAAAAGCCCTTTTTTTATTAAAAACATAATAATGATGTCAGTTACGCCCTTTTGCCACCATTTATCAAGACGCCAGCAACGAAGCTCGGGGAAGATGTTTACTTTTGTCTCGTACGAATACTAAATAATTTGCAATGTATGAATGTAAATAAGTTTGTTGAAACTGAAAATAACATATATTTGTCACTTACGCCCTTATGCCACCATGTTTTAAGACACACAGGTCGAAGAAAAGGGAACAATTTCACGTTTCCGTCGTATGAATACATAATTATTGCAGTTGCACATACTTCTGTCAAAATGTATTGAAATAATTGAGAATATCATATTTTTAGCATTTACGCCCTTTTGCCACGCATGGGTTGAAGCTTATGACTGATTTAAACTTTACTTTCGTAGAAATATTTAATAATTTTTATATATAAGTGCACAAAAATGTTGACATTGAAAATAACAAATTTTTGGCACTTAAGCCCTTTGTCACTATATCTCAAGACGCACGCGGCGGAGCTTGGGGACTTTTCAACTATTGCTTAGTAGGCTAATCTGAGCCTGTGTGCAAATTTTCAGCTTGTTCGGAATTTTGTCCGGGTAAAAGTCTTCCACTCCTGGGCTATTAATTAACAAACAGCAAGCTAAATTTTATCTCACTCCACCATACTTTTTAAAAAATATTGTTTTTTGTTCATGGCCAAAAAAAACGACTAGTTTTGTAGACCTTTATTGAAGTGGGTGGCAATAAAGAACTATAAAGCATGGCCAACCTCGTCATGCTATGTCAATGTTTAAGGACATCAAATCCCATGAATTAATTTACATTCTTGTTAAATATTCAATTTTTAAGATATCTTCTACAGAATCTGAATTGATTTTAAGATTGTGATGATTTCTTATCGTCTGTTTATACTATCAGGTGGTACTGATACACAATAACTTGGAATGGACAGGAGAAAATAGAGATTGTTCCAAACTGCTGATTGCAATTATTTAGACCGGAATTTTGTCACTTCGAATGTGCACACTGTTCTAAATGTAATGTAGTGACGGCAGTCCCCGTCTAATGCCCCGTTTATGAAATCGAAAAATGTTAACTGTATATTATGTGCATTTAATCTTGATAAATAATTATTTTGGCAATGGAATATTTTAATAAATTCCAAACTAATGCAATTTGATTGTGTTTTTTGCTTTGTTAAAAAACAACAATAAAAAGTTTTATAACACAAGCATTGGCAGCAATCCCAGAACGAAGGCCAAAGGAGACATTCTCCAATATCTTCCCAAACAAATTTGATCTTCAGAATGGATATTAAGGCGTAGAGGTATATTAAAAACAACAGTTCTATTTTATTTAGGCTACTATTATGATGTATTCATTATGCACATTTGTTGACTTTTGTCATACACAGTAGGTGCAGCTGTGTGCCGCTGCCGCCACCAGGCAACCAGCTGCAAGATGTGCCGCCACCAGGCAACCAGCTGCAAGATGTGCCGCCACCAGGCAACCAGCTCCAAGATGTGCCGTTGTCCGTTTTTCATACAATTAATTAACTTGTAGTGTAGTTATCAATCATCATAATACACTGCTTATGTGTGTTTTATTAGGCTTACCTTATTTTCACAACTTTTATTGTGTAATTATTTACTACAATTCAGAAATTAAAAAAGTCTTCCCCAACCAAGAATCGAACCACGGATCTCCCGCATTCCAGACAGGCGTCTTAACGACTACACTAGAGAATTTAACTTATTACTATTATTATTTAAAACTTATTAATTTTAACTTGTTCAAACAGGATCATGCAATTGTGTACAATTATATTACAATACTATTTTGATATAAAATTAAAAAATTGTACCTCATACTAATGTACGAATATTCTTTTGTATTCGGAGAAGGGATGCACACGATAATCGATAATGAACATATTTAGGAATACATAGGTGTTCTGAAAAAATCTTGTCAAAGAGCCTCATATCATTTCCCGAGATAACGCGGATCGTATAATACCACGACTATTTAATTACGTGATGTCTTGTGTGAAAAATAATTCCACCGTTCGTGATCACGGCCGCTAAACAATTGCACACTGTTTCTGCCGAGAAAATTTGTTGATTATATTTTTTAGGGTATTCAATAAACCTCAAGCTCGCTAATCGGTAAAAGTGACAGTTGTTCTAGATTATTGTTCGGTATTATCAATCAATAAGGCAATCACCTTCTAAATTATAGACAATTTATATTTTATCATTGTTCGTCCCCAGTTCTAAAATTCGTATTAGTATAAGTAGTTTTAGGGCGCTTGAACAGCTAAGATTATTCGCGCCTCCAAAATAAAATAATTTCAGTAAGTGTGAGTTACCACCATGAATACTTCTTTCCAAGGGGAGGAACGTAAGGGGAAACAGGGGTGGACAGGTCTGTGCTGGTCAGAACCAGCCACAAGCGTATGGGGAGGGCAGTGGTTCCCCCGCGTCGTGGTCGTCTTTATCTGTGTCAACATCTGTCCGTGTTGTCATTGACGTCGCCGTCGGGGAGGTAGTCAAAACTCAAAGGGAAGGGGAAAGTTCCCCGACGACGACCCAGAGCTCGCCCTACTCCCCTACTCACGGGCCAATTCACGAGAAGGTTGCGAGGAGGAAAAAAATATAAAAAATAATTATAATTCCCCCCACTTCATAAAACACGTAGACATTGTTGTTGACATTGTTCAAGATCAACGCATAGTATTATTTTTGTCCTAAAATGCTTAGTTTTGGTCGTACAGTCAAAAATAAAAATAAAATAAAACTTCTTCATAATATTGCGAAATATTTGGCAATTCACATTAAATTCGGTAATCGTATGTTGTCATGCGCCTTTTTTACTGGGGCAAAATTAATGTAATTAGTGTGGTGTATAGAGACATGGTGTTTTCTTTAAATGTTCATGTTTGTGAATGTTTCACATTCTTCCCATAAAAATGGCTCGCGCTTTTTAGGGTGACAGACGACACTGCGGTTACTCGGTCTCTCTAGGTATTTAGGAATGTCCAAATCGTGGTAAAATGGTCTGGCGTTGGTTTAAACTCAGTGAGAATGCCACTTTACAGAAAGCTAGAAATCTTTTGAATGCAAGTTTTCTCCAAGAGTGATTTCTGTAGTTTTTCTTAGTGATATTAGTATTTATAAGACAATTTTCGTTCCAACAGAGTGAAACAAAAAAGAAAGCAGTTTTCCGGCGAGTAATTTTCGGTCTTATTTGAGATTTATCGGCTAATAGTGACATATTTTGTTAGCGAAAAGATCGAGTTTATTTAGAGTGACTGAATTCACTCAAATAAAAAAACAGCGGAAAACCACTCAAAGCAAGAGAAATTTACCCTCGGATGTTT
>JAMZAV010015417.1:0-11568 GCA_024449915.1 Sweltsa coloradensis | reverse complement strand
GCAGTGTGGCAGTTCACTAAAATGGACAAGGTACGAATTAGTGTGATTACAGAAGAAAGTGGGAGTTGAGAGCCTAAAGTTTTCAAAGATGGGTAAGGACGACTACGATGGTATGGCCACATGAGAAAAAGAATGGAGAAAAAATTAGGATCCCCAAGACAAGCATTTGAAGTAGTGAATGAGAGAAAGAAGAGTGGGAAGACCTAGGGATAGATGGCAAGACCAGGTACAAGCAGATTTTGGAGGAGAAAGGAGAGGGATTGGGGCAGTGATGGGGAGATGAAGAGAAAGAATTGTGGGAAGACAGGAAAAAAAGTGGAGAGAGTTTGGTGTCACGAAAAGGGGAGGAAGAAAATACACGAAAGATCATGTAATTCAAGAAAAATGATGTGTCGAGCTTGGCAGGACCGATGCTGATTCCTGGGTTTGCCCAAGACCAATGGTGGAAAAACACCACCTTTAACCCAAACTATAGAGTTGTTGGAATAAAAGAGTAAGCGATATATATATATATATATTTTATTATATCGGTTTGAGATTTAGGTTTTTGGAAAAATGGGAACCTGTCCCACCATGTTTGATTTGAATAAGGGATTTTCTGATGCTAATTTTATCATTCATGTGTTTTGGAGTTACTAAAGTGAAAACAAAGCTATTTAAAATCCGCAAAAAGTGTTTTTTAAAAGTAAAACAAAGATAAATCTGCGACACCCTTTTAAAGCATTATTCGAATAAAAAATTAAACAATGAATGAAGGGCTTGTTCACCACGCGGTATACTAGGCAAGCTTGGAACTCTATGGAAGTTATAAGTGGTACTGGATGAAGAATTTACCTCATCAGCTACCACATCATCAGCTGCTAGAGATTTGGTATTCAAGGTTTGGGCATTTTTAAATTCTAAAATCCAATAAATAATAAAAAAAAAAAACAGAGCCTATTATTTTTCTATGTAAAAATATGTGTATTCAGGGATAAAAATGGCATTTGTGTGAAAACCTGATGTTGACTCAAAGTGTGGACTCTCTGTAGCTAGCTGGCATGTGTATGTTAGGCTTTTGCTTATGTCTCTCTTAATAATAGTTGTTCTGTTACAAAATGTTATCATGTGCATCCCTAAAAATTAGTTTTTACACATAACGTATTCCTATTTACAAAATACATGCATATGATCTAAATTTCCAGTGTTGGAGGGAGATAAAGAGTATGGGCTAAGGGCCCAAGGGGGCTGAAAAAAAATAAAAAAAAAATTAGCAAGCCTCTGATCTTCTCCTATGAAGAATCAGCCCACCAATGAACCAAGGACATATAACTGACCTGCCTGATAGCTGCCTGATAACTGACCTCAAAGATGGCCAAAACAGGGGGGTCGGTTATCTGGTAAAAAATAAAAAAATTACATAAAAATTCTGAACTTTTGATTAAAAAAAAAAAAAAAAAAAAACTAACTTTATTATAAATAAATTAAAAAAATAAACTCAATTGATACACTTAAAAACAGGATAATTTTTTTTCTGAAAAACAGAGTGACCCATGGGCTAACTTTCCACCAAATGAGGAGTCCCGACGACGACGATGGTTCGGTGAAGGACCAGCCAATTGCAACAGCAGTGGGCTTTCTACTTCCACACAAGAAACCACCAGTTAACAAAAAGTTAAGCCTACCACAATTTCCGTTCAATTTGGCAAAAAAAAATACTGGAAAAATTGTAGGTCTTGGGACTCAGTTTTTTCAATATTTGTTTAACAACTGATTGGGATTACCACTTACTAGCACATTAAAGATGACAGACTGTGGACTGACACCCAAGTATACCCACTTAAATATTAATCATAATTTACTTATTAAAAACAAATATTTCAGTCAATAACTATTTCAGCCAATAATATTTACATTTAAGATTATTGTTATTCCAGTTCATCAGCCACGCGTGCAAAATATAATATACAAATCCTGTGTTTATTCTCCTTGCATCACTTATCAAAATTTTCGTCGCGCAGTCAGATGTGCTTACGTAAGAACACGCACCAGATGTGCGTACCCGCGCTAGTGACCACAGTGATTCCTTCAGCCATTGACTCAGTTACGATCTCGAAGTGTGGGAAACCTGATCTGATCTTTTAAACATTTGCGCAATCCAACTTGCACGTGCGGTCATAAATCCACAATTACTGCGACACTATTGCTACTATGTGTGGGAATACCATTCACTTTCTACTTGATAAACAAACAACTTGCATCACCCAGTGACATCACTATCTCTTCGAGGCCGTGCGATACATCAAGCAAGTGTGCGGCTGGAATGTTCTTGCAAAACCCATTGTAACCCACAATAACAAAATATAACTACTTCGACACAACTTCTCAAAACTCCCCTCTTCTGCCTCATTACCATGGCAACAGAATTGGCGTAAATGCAAAGTTAAACCAATTAGAACACTTAACTCCGCCTACAATGCGCACAAGACAAAAAAAAAAAAATCGTCAGTCTTACAAATCCTGAAAGAAGCAGGTTCAGTCTTCAAAAGTTACTATCTAGGCAGTAACCACGCTGGGCGAGGGTCTGGACTCTGGACTTCCGCATTTTCGGGACTCTTGGCTGTGGCCACGGGCGCTGGCACCATGGACTAGGTCAACATCCACTAGCCTACCTAAGGGCTATATCATGTTCACTACTCCTACCCGGTTGAGTAGCTATGATCTAATACATTGATTAGTGGATTTCTAGCTCAATCAAATAAAGGACGAAAATCTCAATTAATAAAAAAAATTAACAGAAAATCAAAAAGTAATTAATAATGCGACATCATACAAAAAAAAATAAAACTAATTAATCCCACTTACTTGATGAAGTTCACCGCTCTCTCTCTCTCGATCCTTCCCATCAACTGCTCTCAGGCTGCATTTACTTAAAAGTTTAGCTTATAGGCCTAGTGATAGGATATTATGGTCACTAGCTACAAGTCATAAAACTTAAAAATTAGTTTCTACCAAATATAATGAAGAATCAAACAAAACAATACAGTAAAAGTCAAGCCCCTACCTATTGGCGCAAGAATTATACATAATTTAATACCCTGTTGAAATAACCCCCCTCCCTCCAAAATATTACATTTAACTTGTTGAGTACTCCACAAAAACCTTTGTAATCCAATTGACTGAGTCCTTATTGTTCACATAATCCTTTTGATCACATTAAACTGTAGCACTTGATTAGATTTATTTGTCGCACACGAGTTCTTGAAGTGGGGGGAGAAATGATGAGCAGACGGGGATCAGCTGATTTTGACAACAGCCAACCACGTGGTCTTGATGCGGGGTGAAGAAGCTTAGCAGGCGTGGATCAGAGTGGTTTTGACAGCAGCCAACCACGTGGGTGAAGAAGTTTAGCAGGCGTGGATCAGCTGATTTTGGACAACAGCCAACCACGTGATCTTGATCGCGGGGTGAAGAAGTATAATCTCGCGGAGGACGCGGGTCACTCGTGCGCGTGCGCGGAAGATCTGGTACGGTCGGACACTTTTATAATGTTTGCATAAATCAATAAAAACCACTTAACGACTTTCAAACCAAAAGAATAAACAATTTCAAATAACTCATCAAAACCGATACTATGTCAATGGAAAATTAATTTTTTTTTTATTGGGCCTAATGGAAGGAGTGTTGGCCTATCGGTTAGATCTTTTTTCATCCTTCAGTATTAAGGCTCTAGGCCTAGGCCTACTAGTAAGCACTAGACATAGGCCTAAGTACTAGGGGTAGCTTACTTGGGCCTACCTACTGTATTTAGTTTTCATTTACATAAGGCCCTACGTTTGGAACCACAGAATCGGGACCGTGGCTCTACACAATTTAGGGATGTCCAAAATTTCAATTCGATCAAAGATAGTCCTAGGCCTATCATTTGGTACGCTTTGCAATTTTTTGTAGGCTAGGCCTGTTTATCTACTATTGTAAAATATCAATCCGATTGAATTTAAAATAAAGGCCTCAACTATTCCTTTAAGTTCTTTAGTAGTAGGGCCTAAAAGTAGGCCTATGCTCATTAAATGCTCAACTTAAAACATATGATTGTGTTGAATTGTTCAGCAAAACGGGCTGCGTTGGAAGCTAACTAAAAAAAACCCTTTATACACCATTAATACCCTTTTTTGATACCATTGATACAGTCCTCCCTTGTAAATCAGTTTTTATAACTGAATAGGATAGATGTTAAATAAATAAGAAATAAATAATAATAAATAAAATAATAAATAGCACACGCTCTCGGCCCGGTGACAATAAATTTCGGAGACACCCGACATCCCAAGAGCGAAGAGGTCTCGGCTAAAGGAACGCCAACCAATTTCGCCGATAATTTTTCTGCGTTGGAGTCGGCATCGAGTCAGAATATATGAATTCCGAAGTAGGCCTAGGCCAACATGTATTCAACGTTTGATTGGATTGGATTGGATATTGCTTGACGTCTCATATTTATGCAAACTTGGCTAATCGAGACGAAGGGAGGGACGTAAGGGATGGACGCGGGGGACAAGGGGTGGACAGGCCTGTGCTGGTCAGAACCAGCCACAAGCGTATGGGGAGGGCAGGGGTTCCCCCACGTCGTGGTCGTCTCGTCTGTGTCATCATCCGTCCGTGTTGTCTTTGTCGTCGCCGTCGGGGAGGTAGTCAAAGGGAAGGGGTTCCCCGACGAAGATCCAGAGCTCGCCATTAGTTTCAGGGAGTGAAACTCCCCTATTCACGGGCCAAACCGCGAGAAGGTGTCGAGTTGGAATTTGAAGGCCCTTCAACGTTTGACAATTGAAATATGTACAATGTGAATTTTTCACTAGCCTCTATATCTTTTCTTAACTCATATTGGCAAAGTAGTAACTTTCATGAACCGAATAACAACAGTTGATTTTATTTTGGGCCTATAGTCTAGGGAATGTGCCATTTGGTCGCATAGGCCTACTTGCTTGGAAATGCTCAGTATGTACAAGTACAGTGACATTGATTGATTGGATATTGCTTAACGTCCCATATTTATGCAACTTGGCTAATCGAGACGAAGGGAGGGACGTAAGGGATGACGCGGGGGGACAAGGGGTGGACCGGCCTGTGCTGGTCAGAACCAGCCACAGGCGCATGGGGAGGGCAGAGGTTCCCCCACGTCGTGGTCGTCTCCGTCTGTGTCATCATCCGTCCGTGTTGTCATTGTCGTCGCCGTCGGGGAGGTAGTCAAAGGGAAGGGGAGACAGTCTTCTGCCGTCTGTAATTTGGCTTCCTCCTACTAGTATTTCATTAGGTTGTGCAAACCGGTTCGCTCAAACTAAACCTTCGACTTTGAGATCGAATAAATAGGTCATAATTTTCTGATAGGAATATTACGTTTGTTGCAAATGGCAGTGCTTGGGGAAGATATTTCACTTGCTACGAGGAGGAAAAGCGTACGCTCGACAACATACAGCTTAATGAAAAGTGTAGGCCTATTTAAATGTTTGTATTAAATATTTTTGGTTAAAAGTCAAGTAGTCAAGTCGATCATTTAGACGAAGCCATAAGATCTTTGTAACTTGGAGTTACATGATAAGATTTTTTAATACCCATAATGAAACGTACGCTTGAATTTTGAGCCTGCTGAAGTCGAATAGATGTCTTCAGTAAAGTCATTATAAATAACGTCGCAGTAATCAAAGTAAGGAAATATAAGTTATGGTACAAGCATTCTTTTGAGTTTGAGTTGAGGTCTGTGTCATTATCCGTCCGTGTTGTCATTGTCATCGCCGTCGAGGAGGTTGTCAAAGGGAAGGGGAAAGTTCCCGACGACGACCCAGAGCTTGCCATTAGTTTCAGGGAGAAAAACTCCCTTAATCACGGGCCAAACCAAGAGAAGGTTGCGAGTAGGAATTTGATGGCCCGTTGGTGTGACATGCCGTGAAGAGGACATTGATGCAGCCCACTGCCTACAGAGGGCAGCTGGGGCTAAAAAGTGACCGGTTAATTGTGCAATTCGCTTCTAGACGTATGCAAGGGGCATGGCTAAGCAAGAAGCGTGTGAAGATATGTAACAACGATGATGAAACGCAAATATTCATCAATGAAAATCTTTTGCCGCTTTACAAAGCACTTCTGTGAAAATGCAAGCAAGTGGCAAAGGAAAAGAAGTTCAAGTATGTGTGGGTCAAGGGGGGTAAATTTTTCATAAGAAAAAGGGAAAGTGATGATGTGTGCTAAATTACATCGGAAGAAGATTTGAAATACCTAATTAAGGAGAAATTGACTCTGTTGATAGATAAGCATTTGTATAATGCTTTGTTTAATTTTTCCTTTACCAAATTTTGTGTGTGACATTAATCTCAAAGAAATGTTTTTTAAGCATGCGGTGGAGCCTTAAAGACTTCTTTTGCATAAAGCAGCGTGTAGGAAAGTGCCAATTTCACGTCCGGATGTCTACAGGCGCAATCGATCTTCTAACACCGCACGAGAGACAACCTGAAGCCTAAAGGACGCCCCGCGTGCGGTGGGCATACAACCGACGCAACCTGCAGACAGGCACATTGCTGTCATAGCCATTAATTGACCAGGTAACTCATAACCTACTAGTTCCAGGTCATCATCAGATAGCGGCCACTGGAGATAATGGGAAGTAGTGAGGATGTTGGATAGGATGGGTTAAACTGGGTGGGAACAGTGGAGTGCTTGTTGCATAAAGGGCCGGCAAGTATGGAGTAGAAAAAAGTGAAAGAAGAAAATAAATATGAGTAAGGCTGTGTGAATGAAGAAAGGTGTGATAAAAACTTGCGCAAGAGCACTCTCTGCAACAAGCACCCCAACCGGCCAGAGCTCGCCCTTAGTTTCGGGGAATATGCTACTTCCCTACTCACAGGCCAAACCACGGGAAGGTAGCGAGTTGGACTTTGTTGGGTTTGTTTTTGTTGTTTGGATTGTTGGTGTCATTTGTTATCCAGAGGGCCACCCTCTTCCTCGTATGTAGCCTCTCTGAAGTCAGTTGAAATATGTAGGAGGCAGTGCTATTTATTTATACGTTTCTCTTAACATTATATTGGTAAATAGCAATGCTTTACAATAATTGGATTGATTGGATATTGCTTTACGTCTCATATTTATGCAACTAGGCTAATCGAGACGAAGGGAGGGACGTAAGGGATGACGCGGGGGGACAAGGGGTGGACAGGCCTGTGCTGGTCAGAACCAGCCACAAGCGTATGGGGAGGGCAGAGGTTCCCCCACGTCGTGGTCGTCTCCGTCTGTGTCATCCGTCCGTGTTGTCGTTGTCGTCGCCGTCGGGGAGGTAGTCAAAGGGAAGGGGAAAGTTCCCCGACGACGACCCAGAGCTCGCACATTAGTTTCAGGGAGGTAAACTCCCCTAATCACGGGCCAAACCACGGGAAGGTTGCGAGTTGGAATTTGATGGCCCGCTTTACAATAATGGATGTGGCATGCTTAATGCGGGTGTTTCATGAATAGTATGTTATCCACAATCTATAATTTACAACAGTATAGTCAACTCACTGTAAAAAAATGAACTTTAATAAAGTAAACATAAAACTTTACGTGTGCCTCTTATTAATTTGTGCTCACATTGTGTTGTTGCTTCTGAGAGAAGGATGAATGTTTCTTAGTTTCTTCTATTATTGCTCTTAAATTGTACATAGCCGTTGAAGTTAGTTAGTTAGTTATTAGGGTTTAAGGGCACACAACACTAAGGTTATTACTATTAGTGCCCGTGTTCTCTTTTATAGTGATGTGCTATTTTTGAAATTCTATTATACAGCTTTGTTGATTTCAGATATTTAAAAACATTGGTTATATTCTCAGATTCACCAGATAAAATTTCTTTTAAATAAGGTTTTAGTTTAAAATCATTCCTCTCGTCCATGTGTTGGGGATTGACAAGTTCTTGACGAATACAGCAAGTGAGGTCATAAACATAAATGGGTCAAAAGATATTCCCTGTGCACCCAATAGAATCTGGTACAAACAAGGCCATACTTCGGCTACATGGAGTTGTGACCGTTACATTTGAGGACACAAACAAAGTAATTTCAAAATTGAATTTATGCCCAAGTATTGCCAACATACGGGAAAGGAGAAAGCCCACGGGGTCCGTTTCGTAGAATACCTTGGTGATGGGGACAGAAAGGGTTTTAACAAAGTGGTGTAGAGTGAGCCATACTTCCTGATGTCCGCAATTGAAAAACCAGACCATGGGCTCTGTCCAAACGGATAAACCTTTTGGTGTAAATTTAATAGAGCTAATGCTAATGGAAGGCTAAGATATGACCATAAGCACTCACTTCCATTAGCTGTTAAGAAGGTGACCAAGACAATCTTTAAGGACTTTTTCAGTTGGTAAAAAAAATGTTTTCACGGAGTGGACACAAAACCCAAACGAAAGCGTCAATGGTCACGGTTTCCAAAAACTGTATGTTGAACTTGAAACTTTTAAGATTTGGTGTTTTTTAATGACTGATTACTGTGTTTCAACAATGTGGTATCGGCCCGACAACAAGTGTTACAAAATTTGGGAATTAAATTTGGAGGAAACACTAAAGCTCCTGTTACACCGGGATGTAAAAAGAGTGAAAATTGGAAAGAAAAATAACTTTAAGAAGTTGTCAAAACAGGTCACTGCGTTCTCGGCTTTCCTGCCAAACTACCGGGGGGTGTTGCGGCAAGAGCGGTAACTAATGAGGTATCTTGATCTTAGAGAGTAAACAACGCGCTTGTTCAAAACTTTTGTGCTTGCCTCTCAGAGACTGGATCAGACTCAGTCTTTCATCGCAAATGGTCCGACTAGAAGCGCCAAGGACAGTGTAAAAACACGCAATTCTGATTGCATCATGTTTACGAAGTTTTAAAAGAACCGAAGAAGCCACATGAAAGGCCAACCACTAAGAGGGGAATACTATTTTTTAACATACAATTCTGTGTTAGTTCTTGAAGGGTGAAGTGCAGTTCTATGGAAGTGGAATCAAGAGTGCTTGATATTATCAGTTCATTAGTAGAAATACGTTTCAATCAACATGTCACGCAACCCATAAGCAATAATCCCCACACCACCCCCACCGGGGGCTAACGAGAAGTAAAGTTATTTTACTAATTCTTACATTCGTAATGCGCCACGCATTGACTGGTAAAGTGATGGTTAATCGAATCGTCCTTATAAATTCCATAGTTGGCCAACAAGTTCTAAAACCATACAAACACGTAATTGATCAAATGTTTTTTACGCAGTCTAAACCAGGCAACATTTAATTATTTCAGCGAGTCATGCCACACATTTCGAAAGACATTTGAAAGCATGCTCGGTAAAATAACGAACAATGGTCAAATAGTTAACTGTGGAAAATGTTTGCAGGAACGAACATGGTCATTTTTAAATGGCAACTATTTTGTTATCGTAGATGTGGCTCATCAGCTTTGTCTTTTTAGAATGAGCCAAGATAAGAGAACAAATTAAACTTCATCTATCGAGTGCTTCAGGCATAAATGTCGCTTAGTGTCCTCCCCGTGCAAGAGATTCGGGCAGAATGGCCCTTTTTATTTGAGGTAAGTGACAATTGCGGATACTGGCCCCCATATTCCCGAATCTGATTAACTTATTAAAAAAAGCTGTACCACATTAGGGCAAGTAAAAACTCAATGTCACGAATAAATTTTATTGTAATCACTGATCTCTTGAAAGGGTTGTAATTCATGGGGGTGCTACTACCTGGTCAAGGCCCTATTTTCTTCAAGTGGTGTTAGCCAAAGTTTGTTAAAAGAATAACCCTTATTCTAATTTAATACCAGGTTGTCGCCATGTCCTCATTAATATAGACAATATAGGCCTACCTAGTTGTGTTCAATGTTACAAGTAGGCCTATTAGATCAAATCAACTATTCGTCATAACATATGCTATTGCTAACAAATATTCCTTTCACTTTCATGATTTTATCTTGGCTTGGTGCATTGGAGACCAAAGAAACATGGAAATTCTCTTTTTTAGAATATGTAATTTTTGTCTCAGAGCCTACCACTTTAGAATTGTATTTTATTTAAGTTTCCCCAATGCTCATTCCTTGCAGTATAACCTACACAAGTTATCAAATATAACAGAAAATGTGTCCATCAAATTAAAGGTCCTTTTTGTCAAAGTAATAAGTTTGAAATTATTATAGGCTAATCCTGTTGGTAACCTGTAGGCCTATATTATCATTTTTGCATTTTGTTTTTGTAGAAAGACTGCCTTCAAGACCATTTCCGAGAATAAATGGGTTTCGACTTCGAATCGAGGACACTTGCAACATCACACCAGATCGTACCGGTGCTTCTGGCATTTCTCGAGGCAAAAATTGCCTCTTTAGATGACAAAGATGATACAGCGGGACCAACAGCAATCCGAGACCTACGAGTACAGATCCTTGCCAGGGATCCTCTTTCGAACTGCCATCAACTAACACACGCAGTTCTATGTTTGTTGGCCTTTTGGAAGCAACCATCCGAACTTTTAATCAAGAGCTATGAGGTAACTTGAGATAATTACCTAGGTACTGCCCTATAATGTCCCCAACATACAAATGCATCTTATTTCCGTTTATGCGTGCAACTCATCTTGACAGAGAAACTGCAGGCATGTGTTATGACAGGCTATGATTATATAGTACACTAAATATAAGGAGTATTTCAACATTCCAAGGCATCAAGCAGAGGAAAGGTGGTGCTGTTAATTACGCATATTGCAGATATGACGATCTTTACGGCAACTGCAAACGATTTTTTTAAATTTGATAAACACTGGGTGAAGGTTAACACAACCAAGTGAATTGTCCATTCTTGAGCCATAAGTGAAGATGTCTAGTGGCGCGTCACTACAAGAGTTACTTGCAACAACTAAACAAGGAACACCATTAAACAAAACCCCAAGCACAGAAACCGGGCACCTCCTTAGAGTGACTTGGCTCTCATCCATTTTACAGGTTAACATTATTTTCATCTTTGGTAACAAGAAAAATTTGTCGATACACTCTCTATGTGTTTTTCTTTTTTTTGTTTTTATGCTAAGAAGAGACAAGCAAGAAGTGGGGTAACCATAAAAAAGACTAAAAAAACACATGAACAAATGACAGTTCATCGTGAGGCAGTGAGCAGATACTGACTTTAAAATGTGTGGCACCAAACTCATCAAGGACGGTACAAATAAGATCAGAGTCAACAGTACTGCTGAGTAACTCGACCTAGGCCAACGTACAACAAACAGGTTAAGGGTGACAAGACCTACCGAAACAAAACGGTGAAAAGTTCCTTGAATAGTTTGCCAGAACCATTATTTTAGTCCAAGTAAATCCTAGACTAGAAAAGAGTGCTAGGCTTAATCAAGAGTGATAGGACCTAGTAAGTTTGATTCGTAAAATGATCTTCTTTTGTCAGGTTTAGCTTGCCAACAATATTTTATTATGTCAATACTTTATTCTGAAGACGAAATAGTTTCGTTGGTGGGATTATCGAAGACTAATGGCAAGTAGGCAAGGGAAACCACATATAGCCACAAATGCAAACACAACATTGGACTTCAATGAACC
>JAMZAV010015416.1:0-11709 GCA_024449915.1 Sweltsa coloradensis | reverse complement strand
AATGGAGCCCAGTAATTTTTAAAACCTTTTTTTCTGTTAACCAGTATTTAAGATAAAAGACCCTTCTTGGGATTTCGAATATTATTGTTAATTTTTTTCATGTTTCACATAACTGTAGAATCTAAGTTAAGGGTGCACTGGTTATTTGAGAGAGTTTATAGAGCTAATTTAGAGCCTAGAAATTTTTGACTCTGATACATGATTTGATAAGACTAATTTATTTCAAAATATTATTGGTTATTTATTTCTATTTCATCACGAGATCTATAGTTTTGGGTGCAAAAATGACATTTGCTTGAAGTGCTTTAATTGCAGCTTATTAAGATTTCAGTAATTTTGTCTTCTGTTACAGACTTACAGTATTTTAAAAAAGGGTTCCTCTTTGTATTCGAATTATTTTTTGTTTATTTGTTTCATTTTCACCTCCCTGTAGATTCTATAGTTAAGGGGTGAAAAAACAGCACTTGGCTATTTGAGAGAGTATTTATAGCAGCTTATTAAGAGCCCTGTTTTTGGACTTCCGTTTCATCATTTAGAAAAACGTTTACTTCTCTACTTTGGAAATCAAATTCTTATTTGTTAATTTATTCCTATTTCACCTCCCTGTAGTTTCGATAGTTTAGGGGTGAAAAAATCAGGACTTGTCATTTTAGGAGTGCATAATTTAGCTGCTATTTAGAGCCCGGTCCCACTTCTCCAAAATGATTTTGAAAAAAGCATTAACTTGGCTCCCCCAATTTGAAATGTGAAATGCTGCGAAATGGTGGGGGTGCAAAAATCTAGGTTTGGGTGCAAAAAAGTGCAAAATAGTGCAAAAAATGAGGACTATTTTCGGTACGAAATTCCAATGGGGGGGAGCCACCATTAACTTGGCTCCCAAAATTTGAAATGCAAAATGCTGCGAAAGGGTAGGGGTGCAAAAAATCAAATTTTGGGTGCAAAAAAGTGCAAAAATATGCAAAAAAATGAGACTTTTTTTGGGTTCGAAATTCCAAAGTGGGGGAGCCACCTTAACTTGGCTCCCCAATTTGAAATGCAAAATCGCAAAAGGTGGGGGTCAAAAATCTAGATTTGGGTGCAAAAAAGTGAAAAAAAAGTGCAAAATATAAACTATTTTCGGTTCGAAATTCCAATGGGGAGGAGCCACCATTAACTTGGGCTCCCCCATTTGAAAGTGAAATCTGCGAATTGGGGGGGGTGAAAAAATCAGATTTGGGTGAAAAAAATGAAAAAATAGTGAAAAAAATATGAGACTATTTTCGGTACAAAATTCCAATGGGGGGGACCCACCATTATTTGGCTCCCACAATTTGAAATGCAATATGCTGCAAAGGGTAGGGGTGCAAAAATCTAGATTTGGTGAAAAAAAGTGAAAAAAATAGTGCAAAAAATGAACTTTTTTTCGGTTCAAAAATTCCCAATGTGGGGGAGCCACCTTAATTTGGGCCCCCCCATTTAAAATGTAAAATGTTTCGAATTGGTGGGGGTGCAAAAATCTTGTTTTGGGGTGCAAAAAAGTGCAAAAATAGTGCAGAAATATGAGACTATTTTCGGTACGAAATTCCAAATTGGGGGACCACCATTAACTTGGGCTCCCAAAATTTGAAATGCAAAATGCTCGAAATTTAGGGGGCAAAAATCTAGATTTGGGTGCAAAAAGGCAAAAATAGTGCAAAAAATGAGACATTTTCGGTTGGGAAATTCCCAAAAAGGGGGGGAGCCACCTTAAACTTGGCCCCCCCAATTTGAAATGCAAATGCTGCAAAATGGGGGGGGTGCAAAAATCTAGATTTGGGTGCAAAAAAGTGCAAAATAGTGCAAAAATAGAATATTTTCGGTACGAAATTCCCAATGTGGGGAGCCACCATTAACTTCCCCCCAAAAATTTAAAATGAAATAGCTCCCGAAAATGGTAGGGTGCAAAATCAAATTTTGGGTGAAAAAAAAGTGAAAAAAAAAGTGAAAAAAATATAGCTTTTTTGGGTTTCGAAAATTCCAAATGGGGGGGAAAAGCCACCATTAATTGGCCCCCCCAATTTTTGAAATGTGAAATGCTGCAATTTGGGTGGGGGGGTGAAAAAAATTTTGTTTTGGGTGCAAAAAAGTGAAAAAAAGTGCAAAAATATGAGACTTTTTTGGGTACGAAATTCCAAAGGGGGGGAGCCACCAAAAACTTGGCTCCCAAAATTTGAAATGCAAAATGCTGCAAATGGTGGGGGTCAAAAATCTAGTTTTGGGTGCAAAAAATGAAAAAAATAGTGAAAAAATATGAGACTATTTTTCGGTTCAAAATTCCCAAAGTGGGGGAGCCCCATTAACGGGCTCCCCCAATTTGAAATGCGAAATCCCTGCAAAGGGTGGGGGGGAAAAAAATCTGATTTGGGTGCAAAAAAGTGAAAAAATGTGAAAAAAATATGAATTTTTTTCGGTTCGAGATTCCCTTTGGGGAGCCATTTAAATGAACCCAAAACTTACCCCCCCTTTTGAAATGGCCGTATCCTCCAAAAATTTTGGGGTAAAAATTCGGGACTTGGGTGCAAAATGGTCATAATTGGTGCAAAATTATGCCATATTTTTTGAGTTAAAATTCGCATTAGAGGATGCGAAAAATTTTAGCCCCCCCTTTTTAAAACGGCCGTATCTCCTAAAGTAGGGGGGTCAAAATTTTCGGGTTTTGGGGCAAATGTGCATAATTGGTGAAAAATTTCTGCCTATTTTTTTGATTTTAAATTTCGCATTAGAGGAAGCGTAACTTAGCCCCCCTTTTTGAAACGGCCGTATCCCCGAAAGTATTGGGGTGAAAAAATTCGGGACGGGTTGCAAAATGGTGCATAATTGGTGCAAAAATTATGCACTTGGTTTTGATGAAATTCGCGAAAAGGGGGGGGTCAGCGTAAATTTACCCCCCCCTTTTTAAAAGGGCCGTATCCCCCAAAATATTAGGTGCAAAATTGGGGACTTGGGTGCAAAAAGGGTGCATTTTTGTGAAAAATTAGCACATAGTTTTGATTAAATTCGATTAGGGGATAGCGTAAATTTTACCCCCCCCCTTTTTTAAAACGGCCGTTCCCGAAAGTATTGGGGTCAAAATTCGGGATTTGGGGTGCAAAAGGGTGTAAGGTGAAAAATTTGCTTTTGGTTTGAGTCGAAATTCGAAAAGGGGGGTCACGTAAACTTACCCCCCCCTTTTTGAAATGGCCGTATCTCCGAAAGTATTGGGGTGCAAAATTGGGATTTTGGGTGCAAAATGGGCATAATTGGTGCAAATTATGAACAGTTTTGGACGAAATTTTTTTTGGTGGGGGAAAATTTACGGACCCGAAATTTTTAAAATTTAAAACTCCCACGATTTTGAGTGCAATCAAAAAATGATTTCTCATGAATATCGCAATTTAACTTTTTTTTTTTTCTTTTTTAAAAAAAAAAAATTCTTCACTTATAACACCTACATGCTCTATCCGATTGTAATTATTTTTTCACAGATTTTAAATTGATAAATTTTTTTTTCGGTGAAATTTGAGCGAAATCGAATTTTTTTCTCATAATAATTGAAATTTTTACGTTTATTTTCGTTTTTTATAATTTCTTGCCTATAACTCCTATAATATGCTTTATCCGATTTTTTGTAAGTTTTATTTCACTGAACTAAATAATTATTTTAAAATTTTTTTTTCATGTAAAATTTTTAGCGTAATCAAAAAATTTTTTTATCATAAAAATTGAATTTTACGTTTTTTTTCTTTTTTTAAACTTACGAAACCCCCCAAACAACGCGCCGAAAAATCATCCAAGGGTCAGGGGCAAAAAGATCGTCCCCATGTTTTTTTCTTAGGGAGATTTATGCCGAGGGACCTGCTCGAAATATGTCATGTTTGACTTTTTTTTGGGAGGTCATGGTGGCTCCAATAATTTTTCTGTTGATTGCTAAATTCATTACTAGTTAGCCTAAATAAATATATTTTTTGATTTTTGGGGTTAAATCCCCCCTTTAACGTAATGTAAAATTTTAAAACGGTATTATAAACCGTTCATAAAAAAAGAAAAAAAAAGTTGAGCTTTTAACTCGTCTCCGCCCCAGCCTCAGCGATTTCCTCTGTTTTTTAAAACCTAATTTTGGGGGATAGAGGCATTGTTATTGTTGGTAAAGATTACAAACTAAGGCAAAATGGAACCACTAAACTTTTTGAAATAATGTATATTTTGAAATGAAAAATTTGAAAAAACTGGTCCACGAGGGTTTTATTATTTAACTATTAATTAATTAATTAATTTAATTGGTTAATTATGTGACACGAATTTAAAAAGAGTCAATAAAAAGTCATTTGGGCTTTAATAAAGAGCATTTTCCCCAATATAAAGAAAAAAATATTTTGAAATAATAATCAAAATTTACAAAGTTTATGTTAAATATATTGATTTTGCGATTTTTTAGTTTTTGACCAAAAGAAAAATTAAAGTAAAATTTTTTCTAACCATGATATCACGTGTTCACAAAAAGCGGGGGTAACTAAAATTATTATATAATTTTTTAATTTCAATAATAGAAATAACAAAAATTTTTAACATAAAAAAAAATATGGCGTCAAGATGTCTATCTATGGAAAAAATTGATACCAATTAAAAAAATTAAGAAACTTAAAGTTTTTGTAATGAAAAATTCGAAAATACTGACCCAACTGAGTGTTTAGTATTTAACTATTAATTGATTATAAACAAAATTGTTAATTTAGTCTTATATTTTTCAAAGTGAAGTAAATTTGTATGTCTAATCAATTAAAGCTTTTTTTTACCAACTCAAAAAAAAAATACATTGAAAAAAATTATTGAAATACATGTTATATTAAATATGTGTTTTTTTTTTTTTAGTTTTTGAAAAAAAAGATCAACTTTAAAGAAAAATTTCTTCAAACCATGATAACACAGTGTTCACAAAGAACGGGTTTTTCTATAATAATTGTATCATTTTTCAATTTTCAAAAAATTAATTACAATATATTTTACACAAAAAAACAAATGTTGTGTGACGTAACAAAACGCATCATTTGACTTTTTTTATATCAACTTAAAGATTTTGTAATAAGAAATTCTAAAATCACTGGCCCCGGGGCGAGTTTTGAGTATAAAGCGTCAAAATTCGCTATTATATAATGGATCTAGCACATCCTCCGCGGGGATGTTTCATGGCCAACCCAATAATTTAATTTTCGCTTTACCCCGAGAAAATACTCTGGGGCTTGTGGGGTTTTTGTGCTTGTTGGTGACAAATGCTTTCATTTGATACAAACATGGGGCAAATTTTCTTTTAATTTAATATTTTTGGGCCATTTAAATAATTAATTTTATTAAACCAATTCATAGTTAAAAACTCAAAAATTAGCCTGGGCCAGTGATTTTTTGAATTCTTATACAAAATCTTCAAGATTATATCAAAAAGTGAAATGATGCATTTTGCTTCGTCACACAACAATAACGTTTTTCTGTAACTTTTAATATAAAAAAAAAGTTATTTGTGGGAAAATTTATTGTAATTACTATTATTGAAAATTTAAAAAATTTAAATATTATTAATTATATTACCCGCTCTTTTGTTAAAACTGGTTTTCATCGGTGAAAAAATTTTACTTTTAAAATTGATCTTTTTTGGGTTTAAAAAAATAAAAAAACACAAAAAAACAAATATTTTAATAAAAAATATTTATCACTTCAATATATTTTTTTCATTTTATTGTTTTCTTTAATTTGGTGACAAAATTTTTCATTTGATACCAAAAAGTGACAAATTAAACCCGCACTTTAATATTTTTTGGGCACAATTGAGTAATTAATTTAAAAACAAATTTTTTAAATTCTAAAAACCCAGCCCCGGGCCTGTTTTTAATTTCTTATTACAAAATCTTAAGATTATAAAAAATTGTCAAAAATGCTTTTTCTACGTCACAAACTGTTTTTTTGTAACTTTTCAAATTTAAGAAAAATTTTTTAGTTGTGTAAAATATATTTTTAAATTTCTATTATTGAAAATTGAAAAATAAATAATAATAGTAACCAGTTTTTTGTGAACACTGAGTTGGAATAATTGGTTAGAAGAAATTTTTTTTTTATTAAATTGATCTTTTGGGTTTAAAAATAAAAAAAACAAAATCAAAATATTTAACTAAACATTATATATTTCAAAATATTTTTCAATGTTTTTTTTCTTTATGTTGGTAAAAAATGCTTTCATTAAAACCAAACATTACAAATTTGTCTTCACTTTTTAAAAATTTTGTTTAAAATTTAAATTTTAATGTTATTATTCAATTTTAAGTTATATACTAAAAAACTAAACTTGGAGCCCCCTTATTTTTTGAATTTCCATTACAAAACTTTAAAACTGCTAAATTTTTAAGTTGGTATCTTTTTGTATAATTTTTACGCCCCTATTGTTTTTTTGTTAAATATATGTTAAATATTATTGAAAATTGAAAAAAAGATATTTAAATTTTAGTTCCAGCTCTTTTTGAACACTGTGATATATTGGCTAGAATAAATTTTCTTTTATTTTTCTTTTGGTTAAATATTTAAAAAAACAGCAAAACAACATATTTACTATAAATTTTGTATATTTCAATATATATTTCAATGTATTTTCTTTTTTTTATATAGGGGAAAAAAGCCTTTAATACCAAAAAAGACTTATTTTTTGTCACTTTGGGAAATCGTTCACATAATTAACCCTAAAAATTTTAAATTTAATTTAATATTAAAAAAATAGACCCATCATGGGCCAGTTAAATTTTAAATTTCTCTTACAAAAAAATTTCAAATTGCAAATTTTTTTGCTGGTATCAAAATTTTGCACTATAGAATTGTTTTTGAGAAGAAATCTTGATGCACTTAGCCAAATTTGGGACTAAAATTGTGTGATTTTTAAAATTTGTGCACTTGTGGGAGGGGTCAGGTTCACAAACATTATATTATATTATAATATTATATTATATTATTTTATATTATATTAATTTTTATTAAATTATATTATTTTAAATTTTATATTATATTTTTATTTTTATTTGTTTAAAAAATTTTTTTTTTATTTATTTTTTTTATTATTTTTATTATTATTTATTAATTATTATATTATTTTATTTTATCAATAATTATTATTATTATTATTATTATTATTATTATTATTATTATAGGGTTTTTTATTGTTCAAAACAATCTAGGTACTTTGCGTCTGGTATACACAAGGCGGGGTGGGGCCCCAAGCCCAAAAAAAGTTTACTTTTAAAAAAGCGTGAAAACATAAGTAAATACACATTTTACTGTAAAAAAAATTTAATCTAATTAAAAAAAATAATAAAAAAGATGAGGGTGATAAAAAAATAAAATAAAATTTTCTATCTTTAAAACAAGAAATTGTATGGCAAAATTTTTTAAGAGAGAGAGAGAAGAGAGAGAGAGAGAGAGAGAGGAAAAGAGAGAGAGAAAGAGAGAGAGAGAGAGAGAGTGTTACTGAAAAAATCTTCTGATTTGTGGCATTTTTTAAGGATGACTGCTTTCGCATGCTATGTAAAATTTTGGGAGACGACCCAGGCATTGTGGGTGGCAGAGAGGAAGAGGTATGACTCCAGGGGCGAGATCAGATGGGGCAAACAGTACATTTTTCTTTTTCCCAAAAATTTTGTTATTTCTTGACTTAAATTTTGATTTTTTTTCCCCTTAGTTTCTCGGGTGTTCTCAAATTTTTACTCATGGGGATCGCAAGTAAATTAATATGAAATTCTTTTAGATTTATCGATAAAATTGCCCGGGTTTTTTGTGGTCTATTTTTTGTCTGTTTAACCTTTTTTATCCCAACATTATAAATTCCTTTTTCATCCAGGTCAGGGAATATTTATAAGGGGTGGATTGACAAGTAATGCTTTTATTCTAGATTTTTGATAAACTATTTGGCTACCTGATTATGCCTACTGAGACCCCACGTGTTTGGCAATTGAAGGACCCCGCTATAAACAGGGTCTATTGTCTCCGTAAACTTTTTTGCATTTTCTACACATATCATTGTTTTGGTTTTATGATAAAATTTTTTAATTTTTTGGTTTTTGGTATTTAAAACCCATCTTGGATGGCGAACAAAAATCCTTGGTTTCAGCAAACAATCCCCTTTTTGGAATCCTCTTTTTGAATTAACAATGTCAATATTTGGCGCTGGATTTTTTGGGGTACCTCCCATGAAGTGATTTAGTATTCCAGACATTCATTTTCATTTTTAAAATCTTCTTGTATATTTCAGGATAAAAGAATCGTCTTTTTAGCCTGAGGGGAGTTATGTTTTATTCGGGTTTAATTTTCTTGGTGAAAAATGGAATGTAATTTAAGAAATAGATCTGATTTTTATGAACTTGCGAATAGCAAATGCCCGAATTTTTTCCCATCCTTTTCCACCCTTTCCCCGTGTATTATACCTTTTTCAAAAGATGCTTTTGGGTGGGAGTTTGAAGAAGGTCATTTGTCTTCTTTTTAAAACGATCTAGGCCATCAAGTCCCATCGACCACTCAAAATACCAAATGAAAAGGTCAAGAGGGAAAAAGCCCGCTTTTAATGCCTTGATTTTTAGTTTCCCTTTTAAACTTTGTTTTTAAGATATTTGTAACTCTAGTTCATACTTTTGTTTAAAAAATTTTTTTAATTCCTTGTGGTTAAGAATAATGTTTTGCCTCTTTCCCTAGTATTGTATCTTTTTTCCTATTTTTTATGTTTGGAATTTCTTGCCCAAACCCCAATTTTGGGTAATTTCGTTTCTTGAAATTTTTTCCACTTTTCAATGCTTTGAAGAAATTTATCAACCCAAATTCCATATAAAGTCTTCACTAAATAATTTTAATGTCAATTAAAATTTTAAAGTCTTCTTTTGATTTTCCATACATTTTAAAATCACCCATATACAGCAGATGTTTTATCCTTGTCATTATTTTTTACGGGAAAAGGCGTTTCCCGCATTTTTTTTGATTAAGTAGCTCTGATAGGGGTTTAATGCGGAAAAAACCATAGGGGGCAAAGGGGTGTCCCCCTGGAAGATCCCCTCTTTTTTGCCATATTTTCAATATTAACAGAATCTAAATTGGGTTTTTTTAGTAATATTAATTCTCCATAATTTCTGAATGCTTAAGCCCGTTAACTGGGTTTTCCCTTATAAAAATCAAAAAACTTTGATTAACCAACGTGGGGAAAACCGAATCAAATGTTTTTTTGTAGTCTATGTGACTACTGATAGATTCCTATTTTGTCTTTTGCATGTTTTGTAACAATACTATCAATTATAAGCCTCTTTACACCCCATATGCTTTTTTGCCCTTTCTTTTCCCCCCGCTAAAATTTTTTGTTCGATAAATGTTCTGTTAAATTTTAAGGTAAAGATTGATGTTAAATTTTATAAATGGGTTGGGAAACAAATGATGGGTCTATAATTTTTTTGGGGGCCGATCGTCTCCTGTCTTAATATCATATTGGTTTTTACCTTGATAAAGAAACCTGGAACAAATGATGGGTGTGAAGTACTTGGTTTTAAAAAAATCCTTTTGTTTCAAGCCTGGCGTTAGTCTTTTTTTTTTCCCCCAAAATTTTTTGTATTCCATCTATCCAGGAGCTTTCCAATTTGAGTTTTTTTTTTTTGCATATGTAATGTCGTCTATATTTTCTGCTATATCCGGCTTTCCTCATTTTATCTGTTCTTTGTTCTATTGAGGAAGCCATTCGGCCTCGCGGGTTTAAAATTTTTGTTTTGACCAAATTTTGCTCCAATATTCCCCCAAAACTTTTTATAGGAGGGGGAAATTGTGTTGTCAACCTAAATTTGTTTCCTAGTTTCCCATAAAACAGTTTCTCATTCCTTAAACAAATTTTTTTTCTTGTGTCTCCTGCTACACTGCCAAAATTTTTTTAAGGTCCGCTGAGCTTTCAATCTTTTTTTCATATGTCCAAAAAGTCTTCACATTTTTTAAACTGAAATCTTCTTCACATGGGTATGTTCCCGGGTTTCTCAAAAACACGGTTAAATTGTTTCCCAGGGACACCGATGTGTTTTTTACTAGATTGCTGTTAGATTTTCCCAAAATCCCCTCTAAGTAGTTGATTTTATGTTTCTAACCTTCTTTCCTTTTTCCTCCCTTTTTTGGTTTATCCCCATTGTTTTCGAAATTTTTTGGTTGGATAAAGGGGAAGTTGAATTCTCGCTACAGTTATCTCCACAAAATACACCCGATGAATTTCATGAATCGGTTGGATCTAAATTCTTAATATTCTTCCAATATGTTTTTCAGACGTTAATGTAAAGTTATTTTTATTTTTAATAATTTTGGTAAATTCGGTCTCTCTTTTAAAAGGGAAAGTGTTCAAATTTTCTAATGTTTTATAATGCTATTCTTATATGTTCTGCGTCGGTTCCCTCATTATTTATGTTCTCACCGCTCTTCCTATGGCCTGAACCTCATGCAACTGTGCAGGGGTCGGCTAAAAAATCGTCAGATTTGAGATTATCTCGTCTGTATATTTCATACCCGATTCTCGTCTTTTTGGGCGATTACATTTGCCCAGTATTGCTTTTAAAAATTATATGAAGTCTATCTACACATTTTGTTCTGTTATTCTAACCTGGAAATTTTTGTAGTATCTCCCTTTAACCCCTTTTTTCCCTCCAGGTAAGGTCGTCTTTACATTTGTTCCCCTAAAAAGGAGCGCATAACATTTTTGTTCATTTTATTGGGCCATTTTGTTTTTTTTTGCGTCTCGTTCGTTTGTTTTGTAGAGATACTGGGCCCCCCCCGGGATTCTGAGTGGGCCCGGGGCCCTAAATTTTTATTTTTATTATTATTATTTTTTATTATTTTTTATTATTATTATTATTATTATTATTATTATTATTATTATTTTTATTATTATTATTATTTTATATATTGTTTGTTTCCGTTTGGTTAATCGGAAACACTTCCGTGATGAAATTTTTTTATATACCACAATTTTGAATTTGCGGAAATGCGGGAGACCCGGGTTCAAAAACCCCGGGTTTGGGGCGGACTTTTTTAATTTTTTAATTGAGGTAAATATTAATATTATATTTTGTTTTCACTATTCCGACGGATGGGGTTTAATCCCCGGTCCCGGGGAAAATTTTTACCAATTTTTTTTTCACCTTAAAAATAAATGTTTTGAATTAAAAAATTTGGTTAATGCGTTTCATTTGACGTCCGGCTCTCCGGGTCGGTCCAGATATATGTTTCACATAAAATGCTTTAACAGGAGAAACCCCGGGGCAAAGAAATTCCCCCCCCCCCCACCCCCCTCCCCCCGGGTAGCTTACCCCAGTAAAGATGTTATGAAAACGTTTTTCACAGAGTTAACCTATATTTTAAACAAAGAGTACCAAAAAAAAATGCATGTTAGTCATTTATTGATTGATTTATTTATTGGAATTGCTTAAGTCCTAATTATACACTTTGGCTATTCAAGACGATGAGAGGTGATAGATAAGGATGAACTATGAACAGAAGGGGGGAGGGGGAACCCGGTACCGGCACGTAGCCACTCCCTTTTGGAAAGTACCAAAAGGAAAAACCAAACCCCGGGCTTAACGGGGTTCCCACCCCAAAGCCGGGGTTGGGAAACAAATTTAACCCCCAAAGTTGGGGATATTTAAAAAAGGGGGTTTTTTTTTTTTTTCCTCCCCAAAC
>JAMZAV010015415.1:0-12958 GCA_024449915.1 Sweltsa coloradensis | reverse complement strand
TTTAGAGTGCTCCAGCGGAGCCCATCACGTCCTTAAACGTGGCCGGATATGTCATTGTTATTTTGCTTACAATAGCATTCAGTATCTTTTCGCCTGGGTTTGCGTTTGTTCTATGTATTTGTGTGTATTACGTGTAGCCTATTAAAATTGCTTTGATAAACACTTACCATTGACAGTAGTCACGTAGCACAAAATGCCATTACTTGTGACCACCTCCTTACCGTCTGGCCCCTTGATCACGTATTTGATCGTAATTTCGATCTCATTCTTCTCCGACAGCTGATCTACGTCTGAAAAGGACGCCATGTTGCACGATTTGTTTACAAGTCGTATTCCATTGAGGGAACTAGTGCAGCACTCGGTGAGTGCAATGACGTATTCGTGCCGTTTCAGGGCGAACTGAATGCGCACTCAGTGCATGCCAATGGAAAATGCCATTAGTTATAGCAACCGTGACGTTAACACAATAACAAATTAACATAAAGCCATCAAATTCCAACTCGCAACCTTCTCGTGGTTTGGCCCGTGATTTGGGGAGTTTTTCTCCCTGAAACTAATGGCGAGCTCTGGGTCTGACCAGCACAGGCCTGTCCACCACTTGTCCCCCCGCGTCATCCCTTACGTCCCTCCCTTCGTCTCGATTAGCCAAGTTGCATAAAATATATATATATATATATATATATATATATATATATATATATATATATAAAAATAATAACAATTTACAATACCTGCATAATGAACATATATTGCCTTTACCGTGTATGAAGTTTTTTGGGGGCCAGTATTCATGCCAATAAATGTAATTTCAACATGACAATTTTTATTGCACAAAGCTGTGCAATAATTATGTAGCAGCATATGGTGTACACGTTGCCAGAATGTTCCTTGTATCGATATCAGTATTGTTATGAATGTATGGCGTTTTCGATTCAGGTTATTCCCCGGAAAGTACATTTTATTCCGATAAGGAGTTGGTCAGTATCAAGCTGTGCACATCTTATTGCTCGATTAATTCCAGTGCTGAACAGATCAGGAAAATTCTCTGTTCCATTGTTCATTATGGCTTCCTGTCCAAACAATCCATTGGCAGAATAAGCGGTCTAGGTATTGGTGCTTTTCCACAAGCCTCTTTGTAACATTAATAATAGTATTTTTGGGAGCCGTTTGACACTTTACAATAGGCATGCTTCGACTAAAATCGCGTTATCCACAAATTTGTCAACGGTCCGTGAACAAGAAACATCCTTGGGAAGTGGCTCACATAGTGATTTTTTGGCCGCAAAGGTGTATGTTTGGAAACATGGTACTTCTTAATTTCAGACACTCTTCATTGTTTCCTGAAGTAGTGCAATGAGTTGAAAGTTCACCTTTGGGGAGCACCCAATTTGAATGATTGAAATCAAATCGAGGTCGATTTTCCAGATAGGCGAATTAATGTCCAAGACTGACCTGCGTGACCTCCGAGCTTACCATGTGTTAATAGGGCATGGCTTTTCTTTGCAATCTGATCCTTTGTATTGAAATTTTCGAATTTTCCTTTTGATTTCTTCCTCATTACACCAGTCATTATTGGTGTAATGAGGAAGAAAGTAATTTAAATGAAGTGACAAGTCAATATGGCCAATATGGCAATCTACTTAGTTTCCTATAGTACAGTGTATCACAAACAAGCTTATTACTAAAGAATGCTAATCTGACCGCCCTGTCATTAGGCCCACCTCGACCACATACCATTCTTTTTCTGGAATTCTGCGTATGCAAATTCCACATTGCATTGTTCATTGGTAGCGTTTGCTTGCTACTTGCTGTTTTACAAGTGGTTAGATCTTTTGTTGCTACTGGTTTAGTTTCGTCCATGCGATGTGATGGGTTGGTTGGACACCAGGGGGTGCAGTCGCAAATAAAAAAGTTCCAGGGCGGCAAACTATCAAAGTCAATAAGTGGTATATGTGATAATGCGAAATAAAAAGCTATAATCCCCCCCCCCCCCCTACTGCATAGGATAAAAATGATACGAATTTCTATTGCCATGTATGCATTTATTTGTAGTTATTCTATTTACAAAGTTTAAACAATGCCTTATTTGTGCATTAATGAACTGTCTATTAAACACACCAACATAATGCTTCATTTAACTATTTCTATACTCAAGGATTTTACATAGTCCATAGTAAGACCTATATAGTATTTATTTGACTCACCTAGCAGTCATAACAACTTCCATAGCTCCTTTTTTGTGTTTTGCATGGTTAACATGTTGGGATCGGGTGTCTTCCGCTTATCGATGATGAATCAGCCAAGACTGACGTACGTTGTCGATTCAAAAAAGCTATGCTGTGGGGCATTTAATTTGATGGATGATACATTCTTAAGAATCAGCTTGGTGTTTAGAGGCGTTACATTTAATTTCATTGCACTGAATCCTAAGAAAAAATGTCAAGGTTTGCACACCCCTACTAAATTTGTTATTGTGTAAAATGAATGGTGCCACTCATAATTTGGTGTAAAATCATCCTAACAGTGAAGGTCAAAACAAAGTTTGGATGTACTGTGCAATCCTGAGGACTTAGCATATGCAGCAATGGCAAGCTTACAAACCCATGTTTATAAGGTATAAGCACTACCTTGCTCTTAACAGGTTGTAAAAGAATAACGGTCAGTACATGAGACATACTATCAACAAAATAAATTGATATAAGAGAAGAATCAATAGGATGGGAATAGAAATCACTGTATTGTTTAAAGATGTAGCCAACTATAAGAATATTTCCAGAATCTTGAACAATGAAGTTTTTTGCAGCCATTACACGCCCATCTTTAAGGATTATGGAATTGTCCCTAGGATGTTTTGAGGGTATGTAATTAGTACCAATTATTTTTCTGAACTGCTTACCATGACGTCCATGGGTATGTCCATTTTCATGGAAGCTGTGTGGCACAAATGTTTGATCTTCACCAAACCTGTTGTTAGGTTTAGGATATGCTTCTTTTTCGGAGATACGATTACACAGTTGCTCTTAAGGTTTGTTAGTCCCACGAAGTTGCTTTTTCATCACACCCAATTGATATTCATATTTGAATGCTCCGAAGGAGTCCAATTTACCAAAGCGCACATCATCGCACAAATGAATTAATCCATGAACATTACTGACCATAAATTCATTTGAGTAGTGGTCGGATGCGCCTGTTACAAATGTCCAATGTAGCTTTCCAGCCAGCTTGTTTTCCATCAAACACAAATTTCCGGCCAGGATAGTTATGCCACAATGCAAGAGCATAAAATGATCATATACTTCCCGTGGAAAAAAACCCTTTAAGAACAACTGGCAAAAAGTACAACAAGCCACCACGGAATTCAGTCAGTGGCTTTCCAGCGTTCAAAATCGGATATATTTCGGGGCCGTCGAGAAAATTCAGTTGGCCAGACGTCATGCAATTGATGAAGGGATGCATTAATAGCAGTCTGTAAGCCACACTTAAACGAGCACCTTTCAATCAAAAATGAATGCAGCGTTTCACCACCCCAAGGCACACCAAATGCATATAGTCCAGCGGAAAACACGAAACTAGCCCCATGTCCAATTGTACCAAGGGAGACAAACCCAGATGATAAGACTCATCAGTATGAGCTAGGATGGACTCATCAGTTCTTAATGGTGCATCGATTTCGGGAAATGTACATGTTCGAAATACTCACCAACTGTTGTGCAACGATCGCACGAAGATTAGCCACTATACAGTTTAACACATTTAACATGTGCTTTAGCAGGAGCATCTAGAATAAAAGGTTAAACTTTTACTTAAAAAACAGTATCGTTGTAAGTTAGGCCATTCTTCATAAAATCAGACAAACTGGCAATGAAATCCTAAAAAAAATATTCAATAGTGGGTTTACCAATGCCACAATATATGGTCGAGCGGCCAGGCGGCCCGGAGACGCTTATTTCGATGAGGTACCCCTACCGGCGGTAGAACAAGATGATATTATACTTTTTAGAAAGATTACTTCAAAATACATACGATAAGCCGTATCCGAGAAAAATCCATCTTGTTCTACATGCCGTTTTGGCGCTTTGAGTGCGTCGCGACGCTTCCGCACGGCGCTTCACTCTTTTGATCATTATTTCCAAACCAAACAGGATACATTAATAAACTTAGTACCATTGTTTAAAAGAAGAATATCCCTTTCCAGTGAATACCCACATTAACACATTAAAAATATTAATGTTGGTATGTTGGTATGTTGTAGTAAGGCAGTCGGACACCACATGTGTTTTGGGCTTCAGGCCCTCTTCTGGCTGCCTGTCTTTGTTTTGTACATATCCAAAGGCAAATAAATAATGATAAAAAAAAGCTATAGTGCACAGGACCATCATACGTGCAGGGTTCAGACCTACCGGGAGGGAATATAGTGTCTTCGGCATCTTGAATGGTAGTCGTTATTGACTCTTTGTAGAATTTCCTTTCCTTCTCGACAGTCAAGAGGTGAGCCCTGCTACCTTCTAGAGTTTGAAGCTTTTCTTCCTCACTAGTGTGATGCAGTCTGCTTATGCTAGTGAAGTTAAGCTTACACTTGCTGCACAAGTCACTCATCGGTTTTTGATTAATGATGTACGATGTACGGACATCTTTCACGCCACTGACGTGTGAAAATCGTGTACGATGCAGGTGCAGACCCTTACAATTGGCACACTTGAACATATTTCCGCCAAAGCGAAGACGAGACTCGTGGGATGGCAAGATGTTATAGCTTGAATTACTGACAGAAGCTACACGTCCAGGCAGAAAGAGTGCATGCTGTTCAGCATAATTGTGAATAAATGTTGTAATTTTATTGTATGAGTCTTTGGGCAATGTGTTCTTGCGGCTTCTGTTAGAGTTCCCATGAATAGTTAGAGCCAAGCCTTGTTCCTTGATGGCTTTTTTAAGGCGCTTTAAAACGAGTAGGCCCTACCTCCGATAGTGTGGGCAAACAAATACATCGTTTCGCAGACAGGTTCACCCTGAAGCTGGAAGACCGTCGTAACTCTCTGTAGTGTTCCTGGGCTTTAACGCTACGAGCATGAATAATGGTGTTGTTAATACGTGACAACATCCACAGCTGTGAACAGGCGCGGACTGGGATTAAAAGACCCGGGATGCTGGCAAGTTATAGGGCCCGTACGAGGTTGCGTGGCAAAGCAGTGGTCTGGGGCGAAGCCCCAGCCGCCGGAGGCAATTTCGCCGAAGGCGAAATTTTTTGGGGGGTTAGTTATATTTTATGGCCTAAAACGCTTTTTTAGGACGCGATTAACAGGCGCCAATTAGTAGCACTACACGAGCTCACAATTCAAATCTCGCGAAAATTATATTCGAGGAAGCCTCGCAACCAATAATCTAACTCGCAAGTACCAAATTAACACTCGCAAAATGCGAGCTTGTGAGTGTATAGGCCTACTGGACATTTTGATTGAATTATGCATAACTTTCCAATAATAATTTTATTGAACACTTATTTACGTATTAAATATATTTTGTTTAAAGCTTTGGTGACCCATTGGTATGCTGATGCTAGGAATATGTGGATATGTGGAGATATTAAATCAGGAATAGATTAGGTACTGGTTATTGATTTAAAAGTATTTATTGTGTGTATATATATACATATCATATTATGTAAATAATTTATATATGATATGAACACATCTGCAGGCTAAAAAAGCTACAAACTTACGACAGTAGTATTAAATTAAAAGTTTTCTTGACAACAACGATGAACTTTGTCCTAGTTTGTCGATGATAGTGTTCGTGTCTGGGATCTTGTCTGACTCAATACTTATTAGTAGAAGTGATTCTAACAGATCTTGATTCATCGTGGATCGTAGTCGTGACTTGATAATTTTAAGTTTGGAAAATGTGCGTTCACAATTCACTTGAGTGCATGCCATAGTTAGGAGAAACTTGTAAGTGTGGTAAATTGCCGAAAATGCACTTGAGTGAAAATTATATTTGTACAATATACGTAATGCACAAGGAATGCAGTATTTACAATCTGAAATAAAAATGAAAATATATTTTTTTACTGAAACTAGAACATATTATATAAAAGGACTAAAGGAGTGTATGCATTCTCCATCATTGAAATATTACATACCTTGATGTTGTTCCTGGTTGATGGGTACATTAAAATGAGTATCATCCTCACTGTTATCATCTTCACAATCCTCGTCAAGAAAATACTAATAGGATTTTCTTCTACCTCCTTGAACTCGGCGTGTAGAGCCAATGATAGGCTGTCATATGAAGAAGCAAACTCTTTGAGCTCTCGAACTAGATGCTCATAATCAACCTTTGATAATGATGCGATGCGGTTCAGTGCCTCAACAGCGTTTTTATCCTGGAGAGACAGTGCACCAGATGTAATATCTTGGAACCGCCGCGGGTCTAAGTACGCAAAAGTCTTCATCAGATCTTCGTTGTCTTCGAATCTTCTTTTGAGAGACGCTTGTATCTGGTCCATTACAGCAACAAAAGTATCCACTCGATACAGTGTTTTTGTGTCCAAGTCAACTGACTCATCACGCGCTACCTCACCGGGCATTAGCTTCTTTGATAGTTTTCTTTTTTCAACTAGGGTGGAGGTAATCGTAACATGTTCAAGATCCTTTGTTTTCAACATCATCTCATTTGCGAACTCTTCAGCTTCTGTGAAAATGTCGTCAAATTTGCCCGACAACAAATGTATCCTTTCACGCAGGGCGACTACTTGGTTCCATGCCGCGATGTAATCTAAACCTTTAGTTTGGAGATACTTTGAAACGGGCGTTGAAGCTTCGAAAATGTGTAAGAAGATAAAGCTGGTCAAGATAGTGTCAAAGCTGGTCCACTTTGCAAGATAATTTCGAGCTTCCGTCGCGGTGGCTGGGTCCACTGCTTCGTGGTAGCCCAGTGTGTGTAACGCTTCAACTAAATGGGCATAACGATTACGCTCTTCATTTGGTGTGGATGTTGTTTCAAAAATACCTTGAAGAGCAGTATGTTTGCTATTCCATCGTCTGGCTCCGAGTTTTTGTAAGCGTCGTTGCTTCTCATGGGCATCTGAGTTGCTTAAGATGCGTTTCCACAGAGCAGTTCTTTTATACGAATAGGAAAAAAATACAGCGGTTTTTTGAATCAAGTCAAAAAGATCTTGAGCCGAAATGACGCACATGGTCGTGTCTCCAATAACTAAGTTTAGCACGTGTGCGTGGCAATGAGTGAATACCGAATTAGGTGCATCTCGTTTTAGAATGCTTTGAAGACCCTTGTATGCCCCCTTCATATTAGCTGCTCCGTCAAACGAGTCGCTGACTAAATTTTTAAGATCAATGCCTAAGTGACCGAGTTCCGTTTTTAAAAGGTTGTATTGCGCCTCGCCTGTACTCGAATGTTGAGCAAGCATTTTAATTAACCTCTCGTTAACTTCTCTATTGAGAACGTACCTCACGCATACACTTAGTTGGTCAGTAACGGAGACATCTTGGGTGGAGTCAACTTCCAACGAAAATTCCTTTGCTAAAATTACATCTTTTGCAACCGATGCGGATATTTCTTTACCAACAGTTTTAATGATATTATTGACTGTGGTTTTTGAAAGAAAAGTCAACAGGTTTCCCCTACCCGCCTTTGTATTAACTGATTTTGTTTTTTTTCTCTTGTTTAGCATTGTCTGGCTTTTGAAAATAGATTTTTTAACGTGGGCATTCAAAATTGGGTCGTACTTAGCTACCAATTTCACAAGTTCTAAGAAATTCCCTTGGTTCCGAATCTCATTATCGTTGATGAGAGCCTGAGCCTGCATGTGATGTGCCGCTTCGAATCTATGTGCTCGAAAAGCCATGTTTTGCTTAGCCAGCGTGATAATGATGTCGATTATTCTAGATAACACCAAACGATTGTTTTCCACTTCTTGCAGACGTTTACTTTTAAGTAAAACATCTATAGACTTGTGTTTGTCTACTCGTAAATATGCGTCGACCGCACACCGATGCGAGTCTGAGAGTTCGTGTTTATTAACTTTGTTGTAAATACTCTTCACGTCAACTTTCACACCCGAAACAAATGCACTGTCTCGTTGTTCACCAAATGCCATGCAAACAGAACAATATATTGACCGATTGTGATGTGCATATGACAGCCATTTACGTTGAACGGAATCGCTCCCACTCCCAGTAATATCATCCCTGAAGTAAATCTTTGTAGAATTGAACGGCAGATTGCATGCATTGGGTGGAGGTTGTATTGGATGATTTTCCAAAAAAAACAGCTTTACTCCTAGCGGGTCTGCCATATTGGGGGATATGAAATTCCCAACACTATGTAGGCCTAATGAGCTTGGTTCATCGTGAGCTAGATCCGCAGCCAAGCTATCACAGGCACCTTCATCTTCATCTGTGTCTGTGTCACTGTCATCTTCAGTGACAAAATTCAAATTTGATTCAGAGTCAGATTCAGATGATTGACATGTTATATTTTTATCAGTATCGTGATGAGATGGCGTTGAAGATGAGGTTGCATTGCAATCTTCAACGCCAGCACTGAAAGAATCATGACCGCTCGCCTCGTCAGGAATTGCAACAGCAAATGAACTAAAATAAGTTTTGTTTGGCCCTTGTCCATAGCTGCAGTTTTCAATTGATTTTGTTATCTTATTTTAATTTTTCTGAGCCTGACCTTTGCTTGTACTTCATTTTTGGCATATTTCCGTGTTAACTCTGCAATGCCGATATTATTATTAGATTAGATGAGCATGAAATATTAGGCCTAGTATATAAACACTGGTAACTAACTACGACTTACAAATGCCAATTAAAATGATTAATTAAATAACAGTAAAATCATTTCATGCCACCACCACCACCACCACCACCACCACCACCACCACCAATAACAATAAATTAAACACCTTACCTTGGGCACTGTTAAAGTTAGGTCAGGTCAGTCCAGGTCCTCACACACTTACTACTTCAGGTGTATCACAATATCTTCACTCACTCACTTCACTTCACTTTTTGATTGAACTGCACTTATATCAACGCGGCAAGGCTCAACTGTATGACTGTATAAGCGTAAGCTGTTACCTGTAATGAGATGGTTCACGGTAGTCGGCACTACCCCTACACCCCCCCCCCCAAATACTTGCAATCACATCGAATTTCTTCTTGTAGCGCGGCTCCCGGCAGCGAGAAAGGCAACCAAAATTAAAAACATAACACTTGCAATCGCATCGTATTTCTTCTCGTAGCGCGGCGGCGAGAAAGTCAATTAGCTATCACTAGTTTCTACTGAAAACTGAAAAGTAAAAATACTGAAAAATCATTCTCTTTTGAAGAGCCGCCTAAGTCACCCCATGAGTTATCGTTAATATTATCTTATGTATTTTGTTCAGCAACTCTTTTTCGCAGTAAACAAATACAATCATATATATTTTGTCTGAAACTGAAAGTGTAGTGCAAGGTGTAGTGTGAACAAATGTTCCACAGGGGCCCGGATTGTCAAAGGCCCGGGGTGCGATCGCACCCCGGCACCCCCTGCCAGTCCGCGCCTGCTGTGAAATTATAACAAGGTCTTACTTATTCCACCGATTTTCAAAATAATCTAGTAGTCAGGTGGCATACCTGGAGAATACTTCAATTTTAGTATAAAAGCATGAAATTTGGCATGATGATCGGACATACCCTACTGATGATTTAAAGGAAATGGAGCCAATCGAAAATTTACCAAGAAGCCCCTCAAATCAAAGATGGCGTCCAAACATGGCCGAACTTTAAAAAAATATGGTCTTGTTATTCATTTTCACTTTACGCACGTACTTTCAAGTACTGAACATAAATTTGAGGTTCAAATTAACTTTTTAAAATCAGAAACCTCTCAAAATTAAAGATGGCGGCCAAAAAATCAGTTTGTCAATTATTAACGGATTTGATTGAATTCGGTTTCTACACGTATATTGAGCAGCTGAGTACGATTTTGAGGTAAAAAATATGTTTTGTGACATTTATAGGTCACATAACCTAGAAAAAGTTAGAAAAAGGACAAAACAAGATTTTGTAATGTGATTATTTACTTATCACTGGTAGCCAAACCTGATAAAAACACACTTGTACGTATTTAACATTAATTAGTGTTTGGACATGAAAAATCTTGTAATACACCAGATGAAAGTTGGGTCACTGTTTCCACAGGGCACAATACTTCAATTGTATTTTTTATTAGCTTGGAATCTGAAACATTTATGTGGACAGTGATGGATGTGAGAAACTCCCAACAAGATGCTTCAATTAATTGAAATTGAAAAATATAATAACTTGACTATAATATAACTTTAAAAATGAAATGTAGTAAGCCTATCCTTGCTGAAGGCCTAATACAATAATGTAATGCATGAAAGCTGTGCTTCAAAAGCAGAAGGATTTAAGTCACAAATCGATAATTCTCGTGAGAGCAAGAAGAAAATAATAATGTGTCAAATTTGACTTTATTTTCTTTGTACGATTCTTATTTTAATATCTGATAACACATTGTTAGAATAAAGTATTATTATTTTTTCCTTAGTTTAACACTGAAAACACGTTTTTTTTTTACACGCAGTTATTTGAAACGGACTTAGGTCATTATGCTTTCAAATATTTTACTTGATTACGGACTTGGAATTAATGTACAGTAGTTTATTTTCAGGTTTTCATAATATTTTAAGTATTATTTTGCATTGTTATTGTTGTTGATAATATTTATTTAAGTATTTGCACTAAAAACATTACTTCAAAAGATATTAGTAGTAGATAGCCTACTTAAAAATTGCTATTTTTACTAGCTGCAGATGATTAAAAATAGTCAGTAACTCACATTCAGCCATTTGGAGTAATGTGTAGTAGGCCTATAAGATTACTGTATTTTTCATATTGTTGACAACGTTATTTTGTTTGGTTTGTTAAATTATTTAATTAAAGACACTGTTGATGTGGAGTTTGAAACAAAAAAGCAGTGTTTTAATGTTTGTTAATGTAAAATTATTAATTGTTAAAATACTAATACTTTTCACTTTTTACTTTTCACTGTAGTTCGAGACTATTCATAGTTCGTAACTTCTTATATTCCCAAATCGTGGTTAGAGTTCCCAATTTTCCCAATTTGTTTCTATTCCCAATCGCCAAGATTTTCATCTTCGGGATATGTTGGCGCGTTCTCATCTTGTGGAAGGTTCCGGTAGTATGGATGGAACTCTTGGAATCCATTGCATCATTGTTTGCAGATCTTTGTACTTCAGTTGGTTTATTGGCTTCTTTAAAGTTATTTGTGGCAACTCTTCGGGTAGTTGTAATTGGCCTCTCTTTTTGCGTTTCATGTTTAAAGAGCCAAATTGTTCAGCGTTGATGTTATTTTTAAAGAATATTATATCAGGTTCATTGGATCGTACCTGAAACCAAGACAGCTTGGAAATGAGGAAGTTTTCTCCATTTTCATCTTTTTTTCGTGCGACAAAAGGAGAGTCCTTGGCCGTTAATAACTGTGACATGTTTTTGAAGTCTTCTTTTTCCATTTCACAAACGTTGATTGGATTTTTTTATGCCACAGGTTCTAATAAAAGTGGCCCAATCATGTGGTACAGCTATTTCCATGTTTTTGAGCATTTTTTTCTTCCTCTCAATAATAGAATGTATTCCATCTACTTCCATGTGCGTATGACCTTTTAACAAGTATTTATGGTTAACTGTTTTAAAGATTTGGAAATTTATTGATCATCCATGTGTACATTGCGAGCAGGACACTGTTCCGATTTTGGCCCGCACAGTTGTCGGACCATATGGTTATAATCTCAGTATCATCAGGCAATGAGGAGAGAGCCCACTTTAGGATTGTCGATGATATTTCATTGCCACCTCTCCCTCCAAGAGACTCATCCCACAACATACAGTGTGACACATTGTTAGTGTGGTTATGAATGGTTTCGTTCAGAGTCCATAGCTTTCTCAAGTAAAATGTCTGCCCGTTAGTGAGAAGAGGTGTAGGAAGACACTTCTGTAGGTCAATCATAATCACAATTTCCTTCGAGTCATTTCCTTTTGCTCGCGATTGATCTTCAGCTTTCAAACTATATCTAAGCTGAGCCTCTTCAAGGTGTTTTTTCTTGGCATTGGTTATTTCTTCTATATCGTTACCAGAAGCATTTTTAAATTTGCATTGAACCTGTCACAATCATCACAGGTATCCACACTTGGTGGATGAAAGCTTAACTTAAATTCCTCAAGGAAATCTTTCCTGTAACACCATGCTTTTCCAATTGTTTTTGGATTCATTTCCTTTTCATTGCATGCCTGTACATACAGAGAATACAATTTTTAAATGTTTAGTTCTGAACCTAAGTATTTCAGCTTTGTTTTCTCTCTGCTATAATGACTTTCATATGCAGGAAAAGATCGGATATGCTCCCTGATATTTTCTCTGACTTTGTCAGGTAGCTTATTGCCTGGTGGATGCTTTCCTCTCAAGTCTGGTGTTACAATATCAACTGTTGATCCATGTTTTTTCTTCTACGCAAGCTGCAGAAATTTTGCACTTATGCTTAGTGTATTTAAAAACATCGTCTTGCACACAGGAATAACAAGATCATTACATTTAAGTGTGAAGTTAGTTGCGAAGTTTCTTTGGTCTTCTCGATCATAGTTACGAGGCCTGGATCTCTTTATTATTGTTTGAGGAGCCAGACTTACAATATATTGTCGTCTTTGGTCCCGGTTATTGCAATTGGTCCAAAAATCGGAGTTAATTGTCTGTCTCTGTTCTTCAGTGATGTAATTCCAGCATTTTTTTCCTGCAAGTGGCAGGGCATGGGCCTTTAAGGGGAATCTATCGCCTAGCGTAAAGAACAAGAAACTTTTTTTAACTAGTGCTGTGAAGTTTCAGGTTTCCCCCTGCGCCTCGTACTTAGGGGAGATCA
>JAMZAV010015414.1:0-13148 GCA_024449915.1 Sweltsa coloradensis | reverse complement strand
GCCCCGGTTGCCACGCCAAAACAATACTAAAGGGGGTCCGTTCCCTTTTAACAGCTTGTTCCCCCTCCCTTTGGCGCAGTTTCATCAGGAGAAATGAAAGCGGTTTTAGCTTTTGCAGCATATCAGCGGAATCTGGAGAATCCGTGTGCCAGGTCCAAAATAGTGAAACATTGTGCACCCAGACAGGTTCTCCAGCTGAGAATCAATTAGAGCAGGAGGTACGAGTCTTTCACGGTTTGTGCTTTTAACTTGGGGTAATCCCTACTGGCGGTTCTCACCATTTTTCTTGCGAACAAGCAGTATTTGGGCTGGCATAAGGTGAGCGAGTTTCACTGACAATACCGGCTTCTTTTCCATCGTGGACTATCTGGCTTATCGCTTCTGCTCTGATCTGTTCTGCCTGGTTGGTTGGTTCTGTATGGCTTACAGTGAACTGGACGACTTTCTTCAATCTCTTGAATGTCCATTTCCGAAAGGTGGTACATCCAAACTCTTCAAGAGACAATGCGAAAAGCCCGGGGAAACTCGCTGGCAAGCTGGTGCAGCTGCTCATGTTCTCATTTGGTTTAAATCCCTGGGCCTATCCTTAGATCTGATTTTTCGATTTTCGTCTTCTGAGGTTTGAAATTTGTCACTGATAACTGGTACGCTTCTTGAACCAGTTCCATCTTGCGATGCACACCTTGAGATAAACTGATACCCAACACCATTGGGATTGCAGACTGGAACGGTTGCCCATCCATCCTGGATGTCAATCAGCGACGGATTTCTGTCCGAACGTCGGTCAATGATTGCCAATCCGGAACTGGCATTCTGCGCAACCAACTTGATAAAGTTCATAGACCGTTTAGAAAGAACTACATTCTGTGGAATGGAAAGTTTTATGGATGGAACAACTGGAGAAATTTCCATTTCACAAAACGGCGAGTTGGTTCGATTGCTGATAATTAAGTTGCCATCCATCTTAAGGAGGACAACATGAATGAAGGTCAGCCCAGGTCCTGCCGACTAGGATCTCCATTGTCTGGGCATGATCGGGTAAAAATGAGCAAGTTGATATCTCTACCAACTAGGAAAACGCTAAAGTCCCGCCGCGTTGATGGAGGGATGCGTTTTTGTAAGTTTTAGTTTGCGTGGGACCACTTTTCCTTTTCAAGTGCTTTGTGAATGCATTGTAGGTGATTGTTGTTTGAGTTTTCAAATGTACTTGTTAAAGGTTATTATAAACCTCAAAAAATCATATCAAAACCTTTATTCCCATGAATTCGGCTCACTTTTTCAACTTTTTTCTTTTAAAAGGGACTACATCACCATAACCTTAATGTTCATGTGAATATGAATGTTGTAGCCCCACCCGTTTGGTCAGAATCGGCCCAAATGTCACGAAAATATCGCACTAAAAATCGAAAAAAATCGTAAAGTACGTTTATTTTTTGGGTTCTGGGTTTCCTTTTTCCAACCTTTTTTTTTCACAAGTACTACATCCCATAACCTTAATGTCCATGTTAAAATATGAACTTTGTAGCCCCACCCGTTTGGTCAGAATCGGTCCAAATGTCACGAAAATATCGCACTAAAAATCGAAAATAATCGTAAAAGTGCGATATTCATGAGAATTTTCTCCGATTGAACCCAAAAACGTGGCACGTCTAAGTTCAGAGATTTCGAAGGTTCTGTCAAATTTTTTATCAAGATCGCTTATGCCGTTTGCCCGGAATCGTGCGAACAAAAGACAAAAAAAAACAAAAAAAAAAACAAACAAAAAAAAAACAAAAAACATTGGAGCTAAATTTTTTGAGGGTCAGTGAAATTGAAGTTTTCGCTTTGCCGCTACGCTCATCCAATGACACCATCGATTTCGACACAGCAACAATTTTGCCAATTGGTCGAACCGCGGGTACTTGTATCTCCAAAAACCCCCAAAAGGTCGCTGTCAGTAGGCTGCACAGCCAAACCTGTACGAATGGCAGAAGTTTGCCTGAAATCGTGCAACTAGAACTGCCCTATCTATAAATCATGTAAGGCCTAAGGTGCCATTAATTGTGACTGACTTTATGTATTTTTCTGGAGTACAGCCGTCCTTATCATTCACAATCAGAGTGTTCGCGTCAGTGACTGGTTTGCTGACACGAGGTCCCTGATTAACTGCGACTGTACATGTTTTTGTGTATGTCCACTTTGTTGACATTTAACACAGTAGAACGTACGGTCTGGGCTCTGGGCAATCCCTACCTAAGTGGCCATACTTGGTACAATTAAAAACACATTGGTTCTCCTTCAGTGTTCAGGTAGTTAGGCTTAGTACGGAACTGAAAAGATTTCACATTTGGGATTATTGACTGATGCGCTGTAGGTTTACCGGTATCTGGACTGGTGACTGAGGAACTGGCTGGTTGAAATTTCTGCGTATACGTCGACTGTTGTCGCTGAGGTGTAGAGCGTTCTTCACGTGGGCTGAGGTTGAATCTTGGTACTCTCTGGTTACGCTCCTTTTCTGCTTCTTCAAATTCTCTGACGTCCTTGAACAGTTCATCGAGGTCAAAGTGGTGTCTGGACATCAACTGGGAATACAGCGACTGTGAAGTAAGTCCTATCAGAATTTGGCGCTTGGTGTCACCGAAGCTCAGTTTGAGATCCTCGCAGTACCTCGAAACTTCTTGGAAGTACAGTGAAGTTGGTTCTTGTCTTTGTTGGCCCTATTCTGTAACTTCTCCCACAGTTCTGGAACACTTATGCTAGACCGAAATGTCTTCTCGAACGCGGCTTTGAAATGGGACCAAGAGTCAAGTTGGCGATTTGCACTCATTCGAGCATACCAATGTCCTGCTGCGCTTACCAAATGTGTTTTGGCTGATTCCAATATGAAGCTTTCAGGCCATTGGTGGAGCTTAGCAATCGCTTCCAATGATCGAATCCATTCACAAGCCTCGCACCACTTCCTGTGCCACAAAATTTATTTATGCCTTTGGCAAGATCTGGCATTATACAGTTTTGCTCTGTAGGTCTACTCAAGTTGTTTGATGCTGCATTGTTGGAGAGTTGTGATAGCAAATTCATCAGCATCTCTTCCCCTTTCCTTCCGTCTTTTTTTTTTATTTTTTTATTTATTTATTTAACGTCTATCCTATTCAGTTATAAAAAACTGATTTACAAAGGAGGACAACTAAATAAATCTAATTACATAGATGCGGGACACAACAATGAACTACTTTAAGTAAATTTTTGAAATAGTAATATTACAACAATGCTTTAAATATTCAAAAATTTGATAACAAAAAAAAAGGGGATATTAAATGCAATTTATGAATGAATCGAATATATAAAAAAGGGGGTGGGGAATGAAAAGAAAAAGAAAAAAGAAAAAAAAAAAGAAAAAGAAAAAAAAAAAAAAAAAGGAAAGGAAAAAAAAAGAAAAAAGAAAGAAAGAAAAAAAAAGAAGAAGAAAAAATAAAAACATAAAAAAAAAAAAAAAAAAAAAGACGAAAAGAAAAAAACTGATTTATTAGACGATCCCACTAAAACAAATATGAGGTTTGCCCAAAAATCAGGAACAGCAAAATCAGGGGTAATCAATCTTTCGCGGAAGAAACCACCGAACGCGAATCTTCATTCTTGTGTTCAACCATCATTCTTGTGTTCAAATCTTGATAAAAAATTTAGTGCAAAAGATCTTGACTCTAATATATAATTATATCAGATATATAATTATTTAAAATTGTTCCAAGTCAAAAACTGATCACAGCAATGATACAGGACACCTAAATCAAGTTGCAAGTTCCCACCAGTGGGCGGCAACCAGACAATCTAGGCAGAAAAAATATCAATTGAAAATACATTGAATACATCAAAATTCAAAGCAATTATGAACAACAAAGGATCAGCAAAATCAAAATAAGAACATATGAAGATAAATTAACATTACATAAACACAGAGACAATGCCCCACAAAAAAAATAGTAAAAACCCCAATTCTTCTTTGTTTTTTCGATTCATTATCATTGCTTCAATTTTACTTTTAAATTGTACTATTCCTAGCTCAGTAAATTGGCTTCTAATATCATAAGAAATTGAATTCCAAAAGGATACTCCTCTGTACAAGAATGACTTTCTTAATGATTCAGAAATAATTTAGGAACTTTCAAAGAGTTCATTAGAATAGAATTTCTATCACGATCAAACAAATTGAAAATATTGGGTAAAATACCTGAATACATACCTTTCAATTTTTTGTATGTATTTACCAGTACGCTATATTTCATTCTTTCCTCAATCGTGAAGCAATCAGATTGCAAATCTTGGCTCATAGGAATTGAATCAAACAGATGGTCAATTCTCTTCTGAAGTACAACGTATTCGGTTGAAGGTCTTACTGCCCAGACCACTAAACAATAATCAATAATAGAGTAAATTTAAGAATCTACAAGTAATCTCAACATTCTCTCTGTTACAAAACCTCTTCATTCTACTTAAAATTCCCTATTGCTGATGATACTTTATTACATACATATTCATAATTTTTTCAAAATTTAAAAATTACAATCTAAGAAAACTCCAAGATATTTAAATTCATATACTCTAGAAATTAGCTTACCATTGCAATTTAACGTCAAATGAATATCATTCATGCTTCTATCATTAGCCTTTGAAAATCATAAAATTTGTTTTACTATAATTAATATCATTTCCCTGAGTTTTAAACCAATCATCCATTTTCTTTAAAACTTCTTGAAGACGTCTTACGATCTCTTCAACATCCACACCTTCTAAATAAAAGACCAAGTCATCAGCATATAAAATATAATTGATTCCTCCCATTATAGTAGATATATCATCTATGTAAAGAATAAATAAAAGGGGTCCTAATATTGATCCTTGCGGTACTCCACAAAATATATTGAATACTTTTGAACTATATTTTGGCAAGATTGATAAACATTTTTTCTTTTTAAAAGTAATCCGCCAATATTGATAAAAAATAAGGACTTATGTTATACCTGGTTTTTAGTTTTATTAAAAGAGGTAAAAAAGGGACTGAATCAAATGCTTTCCTAAGATCAACAAAAACGGGCTCCAACCTTACCATTCCGCTTGTCAATTCCCTTTATAGATAAAATCTGTGAATGCTAGAAGGGCACTTTGCGTTGATCTACCTTTCCTAAAACCATGTTGGTTTTCCACTTAAACCTTCAGATGCATCCACTTCATGCAATATCCTATGTGCAAAATTTTTTTCAAAAATTTTTCCCTACAATTGGAAGAGTTGATATAGGTCGATAGAATTCCTATCACTCTTTTTACCTTTACCCTTATAAATAGGTGTTCCCCTTGCCAATTCAGCTGTGTTGGGAAATCACCTACAAGAAAGAAATGTGAAATTAGATACGCCAATAATCCGCCTATTTATGCGCATTTCTTGAATACTATGCATGGAATCTCTTGAAGTGTTGTCGAGCTTTTAATTTTAAGGCGTTTAATTGCTGAAATGACTTCTTCATTAGTTACCTTTACATGCGGGAGATCATCTGCTTCTTTTCTATTTAAATCTTTAAACTTACCAATTTCACTGGAAAAATCTACATCGTTCACAACAAAACTTTTTTTGTAACAAACAGCAAATGTCAGGATTAGACGTGTAGGATACCCCCTTCTCTGTCAATGAGGCTATGCTACACTCTTTTTTCACTTTTTTACCTGTCAACTTATTATAAACTGACCACAAAAATTTTGAAGAAATATCATTATCAAAGAAACTTAAATGCTCACGCTTAGAAAAACGAATCTGATTATTTACCTTATTTCTAACTTTCTTGTATTCCCCCCACGTTGATGGCCTTCTAAAATTCTGAATTCTTTGCGCAAGTGGTCCCCTCCTATGCATGGGGTTTCCTAATATCTGCTTTAACCATGGGGGTGGTTTTCCTTTAACTCTTAATTCAAGGGGGGTGCTTGCTCTTTAGAGTTTCCACGGTTACTTTACAAACATTTCTAATTTAAACATCGAACCTTACCGCCATAACCAATTTGGTCAATGGGGCCACCTTGATATATCTTCATTTACCTGCTTCCAATCAACATTTTTTATAATTTTTAGTATTTACAAATCTAGGAAGAAACTTTTGCTTATTAATCTTGCGAATACAATACATCAATTCATGATCACTTAAGTTTTACTTAGAAGACCTGACTGAATAATATTTTCATTGTGATTTACATAAACGTGATCAATTAAAGTAGTGACCTATTATTAACCCTAGTAACAGATTTTATCAATTGCACCAATCCATGTGATCTAGTGGGGAAAATTTTGAAATGATTTACTGGTAATGTCTTCTTACTCAAATCAATGTTGAAATCACCTAAAAAAATAATTCATTAGCTTCCCCAAATTTTTAAAATTATTTACTAAACTATCAAAACAATCTGAAAAATTTTTTAACTTTACGTGTGGAGCTTTTTTAAACTGCTGTAAAAATCATTGGTTTTACATTTGGAAGCCAGGGAATTTAACTGACTGCAACTCAACATCCATCGGAAATTTAACTTTAAAACTCAAAATACACTTGACATGAAAATTCTCAGCAATATAAATAACTAACCCCCCCCCCTACCCTTTCACGATCAAATCTTAGCATTTTATAATTGTCAACAGTAATAAAACCATCTAGAACAGATTCATCTAGATATGTTTCACAGCAAGCAAATATATCAAAATGGTACGTGTCAAAAATAAACCCCCAACTGATCTATATACTTATCCAACTTAGATATTAAGATGTCCAAGCTTCATTCCTTTTTGCAATACTGGTAAACCTTTAGCAACATCATCATTACTTTGAGACTCTTCGTCGACATCATGATTAAAAAAATCGTGTACACTTAGAGGGGGAAATAAACAATTCATACAGTACCATCTCGGCAAAACTCTTCTTGTTCTATTCTTCAGTTCATAGACATCTTGAACACCACATTGAAGACACTTGCTGGTATTCCAATTGTCTATACCCCTTATTGCATTCCCATCGTCCAAGCAATAAATCGAATGTCTCATTGCTCATTTTTATACACCATTCGATGAAAAAAAGCTTTACATACGTAGCACTTTAGGTTTTTATTTTTATATTTCTTCTGCAACTTACACACGGTACAATACTTAACCATTCTGAATGAACATGAATCACTAATTTAAAATCGAAAAGGTCTTATATAATTCAATTAACCTTATTCTGCTGTCAAGAAAGTGTAAACAAATAATATTGACACTTGGCTATAAAACAAAATAACAAACTTTTAAAGTTTGCTTATGAGGTCCCCTCAGTAAATTTAAAGACTTTAAATGCCCACAAATCTGTAAAATAATGAACGGAGTTTACGTCAACTACTAAGTATTAAAACTGTAATAGATATACTACCTTGTCTTAGGTAGGCCTACAAGTTTAAAGGGTTTAAAAATGATTTTAAATCTAATATGAACTATTTACTTCTGGGCAGAATCAAATAAAACTTCAAATGTTTATGTTATTTTTCAGCTTTACCCACACAATTGAGTTAAAAAAGGACTGATTATTCTGTAAATAATGAAAACTAAAACTTCCCTTCAATGTCAAATCGTAGTATAATTCTAGACGATCAAGATGCAGTCAAAATTTGATATGGGTTTCTTGTATTTCCGTGTAAAAATAGAAAATTATCAGGAGATTTTCTAAGCTTGGCAGATTGGAAAAAAGACAAACGCATTGTCGAAAAAGACAAAAGCATTGTCCAAAAAGACAACGCATTGTCCTTGCTTTTTTTTTTTTTTTTTTTTTTTTTGCATGTGGGTGATGGTATCTGGTTCTGATGATGTCTGGTTAAGAAGCTGATCTCTGGCTAGTAGGTTTGTAAAATTCTGGCTTAAGCCTAGGCCTGGTGGTAAACGTGGGCCTCTGGTTGGTCCTTGTTCAACGTTTTGTTCTAGGCGTACTGGTTGTTGCTCACCTGGTTGTGATGCTACAAAGTCGAAATCTAAACTTTCGGGTTGGATTCTAGCTCTTGTCCGGGGTTTTGACTTAGGCTTAAGCTTTTGGACGATAGGCGAAACATTCTTTTTATTGACCCCGTTTTGGGCAATTCGGCAATGTCTTGGTCTGGGTCTTGTAAAAGTCCAAGGGAAAATTTTTGCATCCGCCATGGTTACAAGCACCGCCGTTGGATGATTAGCCTAAGATACAAATTAGCGTTGTCTGGTCAAAAAAATTTTGGTCATGACTTTCAGTAAAACTTTCAGTCGGTAAAGAAGTTCATGCCCCCTTAAACTAACACCATCTAGGTTTTAAAACTGGAACTAGATCTGTGAACTTCCTTCCCCCCTAGTTTTTTGTCAAATTCATGGAAAATAAAAAAATTCCCTTTTAATATAAAACGTTCCAAAACTAAATAAAATATAATTATCCCTTTATTTTTTTCTTTAATTAAACCCCGGCCTAATCCCAATCCTAAACCTGAAATAAATCTACTTCCCCCCCCCTTAACACCCCTATCTGGGGGAGACCGACAAAGCTCTTTTCCCTTTTGCTGTCATCATTTTAACATGGGGAAACCCGGCCACGAAAGGCAGCTTTTTTTGTATTTACATACATCCAGACGGGGGGGTTACAAGGCCTTCTATTTTGATGGCTTGACAGGTTTAATTTTGTGGGTGTTACTTACAAGGTTTTCTATCCGCACTCTGAAATGTTAGCTGGAATAGCTGGAATCTTTCTGGAGAGTCTGGCACGACTAACTACTTAAAAAACACTGTTTAAATTAGGACAATCTGTATTCACTGTTTTCCCCAACAAACTTGCTATAAATAACAACAAAATACTACCCTTCCTCTATTCACAACAATGTTCTTCTATAGTTCATAACAAAACCACTAGGGGCGTCTTGCCCCCCGCTTGCTTTAGTGAGTAGTGCAACATAGGAAAAAAGTCTCTAACACAAAAATAGAAATGAAAAAATATTAGTGATGGGAAAAAATACAAAATATTTCATGGGTTAGCTGGGCCCCAAAAATACATGAAATACAATTAAATGTATAAATTTCTTAAAAAGGTTGCGTTAGGTACTTAAGACGAGGCACTTATCACAGGACAGCCTGGGCTATTGAAAAAATAGGATTTTCTGAATTTCTGAAAACCCTTTGGGTCTTGGTCTCGATTTACGTTAAATTTGCGTCATCAATCACTCTGTTTCACCCGTGACGTCACAAGTGCTCTGAAATAGCCCACGCACACAATCGAGACAATTGAAATCAATAATAAAATAAGAATCAAAAGGCCCCTAGTTTCGGTCTTGATCATGGCAGACGTTTTTGACTGTATTTACATACCGTTTCCATATAAATTTGATTCTGTACTATTTTTTTTTAAATATTATTACCAACTTTAATAACTTACTTGGCTACTCACATGTTTTGGAAGTGTTTTATTCATCATCCCCGAGGCCGCCATGTTCTAAAAGAGAATGAGATAGTGTGGTTTTTTCAACGAGCCCAAGATCAAGTAAAAAACCCAAAGTAATAAGTATAAGCCCAAAGTAAGGCCCAAGAACAGAATTCAGAAACGCCCCTAGTCTGGAGAATAAACACTAATTACCCCGTTTTTTCTGTTTAACCTACATGCCTTTTTAATGACCGGAGAAAAAAACTAAATTTTACTCACATAAGGGTTCAAAGACTAGAGTAAGCTGGGACTTTGGGAAAAAGTAAAAATGCCGTACAAAACTGGACAAGGGGAAACTTGCATTGCCCTTTAAGACCGCAAATAGCGTGAAGCCTAGACTACAAAAAACCCCTATGTAAATTGGCTCAAGGCCCGTGCAAAAACCAGTAATGAAAGTGTACAAACAAATCCTACCCCTTTAAAAAATGATTGAATCATTTTTAACCCAACTCTAGTAAAACAAAGAAAACCCCCATGGGGGTAAAAATTCAACAAGGATAAAAGACTGGGCTTAAGCTGGACTAGTTGCTTCGGTTTTCCCTGTGTAAGACCAGAGTAAACGGCGTAAATTTCCTTTTTATATTTTCCCTGAAGGGACCGGAAAAATACCGTTATTATTTAAAAATAATTTGAAAAACAATAATTAGGGAAAAAATTTCTCAACCTTCTCTTGGGAAACAGCTGGCATTGGGATGTAGGTGATGGTGGCGCTTAGTGGTCGAGAACCGCCCCTCTGGTGTATTAAATACAAAATTTGTGCTTGTCGTGGCTCAACAAACCCTTTGGTTGCCCCTTTTAGTGAACTTTTATCGGGAAAAAAGTTTTATGCCCCCCTTAACTAACACCTCAAAGGTTCAAAAACTGGAACTAGATCCGTGAAACTTCCTTTACCACCTAGTTTGTTGTATAATTATGGAAAATAAACAAATTTCCCGTATAAAAAGTTCCAACTAAAAAAAAATTAATTATCACCTTTTATTCATTAAATTTAAAAAACCCGGCCTAAGTCCCAATCCCCAAACCTGAAAAAAAACTACTTCCGCCCCCCCCTTTAACTAGCCCTATCTAGCGGCAGACCGACAAAGCTATTTCCCTTTCGCATGTCAATCATTTAACATGGGAAATCCGAGCCACGACAAAACAGCTTTTTTTTGATCTTTCAAAATCCAGACGGCGGTGGGTCAATAAACCGGTAGACGTTTCGGTTAGGTGCTGCTCTCTGTCGATCGCGACGGGTTTCCGTCGATAGAGAAGCTACTACTGTAGCCCCAAATTTGTAGGCAGGGGAAAATTTAAAATCGATCCGTTTAAACTTGCTCGTAGTGAATTTGGCGAAATTCTAATATTACTCTTAAAAAATGTCTTTTCAATAATACAAAAAGCAAAATGGGGGTTACCAGCTTCTTCGGAATTTTTTTGAAATAAAAAACAAATAAATCCCCATCCTTTAACATTGCAAACAGCAAAACCCTACACTTTCCGACCCAAAAAAAACCCACAGTACCGAACCGGGGAAGTGAAATATGACTAATTATGTACAATTTGAGGTACCGGTAAAAATTAAAAAATGAAAAAAAATAGTTTTTAAAATCATGTTACCACACTGGATTTTGATATTTTTACGTCCAAGTCAATATATAATTGTAACACCAGGGGCAAAAAGTGAAGGTTGTCAACGCTGCGTGAGCCTCTTCGAAAACCGCGCCGATTGACCCCAAAGTGGAAAATCCGTTGTAAAGTATATAGGGAGCGAAAATTAAAAAATTGGGTATGGCTGCCTTCCGTATTACAACACGTATTTTCGAAAGTATTAAAGTTAAAAAAAGTCGTAAAAACTGTTTTACAAAAAAAATAAATAAAAATTATAACGAATAACAGCATTTATAAGTAATTATTTTTGAGGACCTATCACAAATACATTACAATTTTTTTGTATTATTATTTTAATTGGGGGAAATTTTTCCCTATTGAAAGACTTCTGTTGTACATTGGCAATTTATTATGTATGTCAGTAGGGCCTATGTAGATATTGCATAAATTTCATATTTAAAAAAACTAAAAATTGGCGCAGTGCGCAGGCGAAGCCGGGAAGAGCAAATACTCTGACTACCTCAGAGTTCCTATGCGCCTGAAAGGACCTTCTCACGCAAAAATACCCCAAAACTACCTATAGCCAAACGTTAGGGAAATGTTTGTTTTTGAGTAATTTTTAAAAGAAAAGTTATTAAAATCGTAAACCCTTTATCGATAAGAATAAACAATAAATGGGATCAAAAAAAAAAGTAAAAAAGTTTCACAGCCGGGGCTCGAACCGGCGACCTTTCGCTTTTCAAAAAGACGCGCTAACCGTTGGACCAAATGGACCACAGAGCATAGGGGTCCATAGCGATCAGTCCGCTTTTTTTTCAACCAAGATATGCACGCCCCACTAAAACGGCGTAAAAGTTTTGTGAGGCAATTAGGACACTTTTAATACTTTTAAAGTCTATGCCAAAATTTCTTGATTTTTAAATTGACGTTGTACATAGCTGTGTACGCAAATTTCTGTTTATTTTGGGATAAACCCCTTTCGAGGTGGCAGTTTTCTCCCACTACCACACTCGTTCGAATGAGAAGGCTGCCCGTGCCATGTTCCAAGCAAAAACCAGGGTTTGGGCCCAAAATCTCAAGAAGAAGTTTCCAAATATTAATTCGTATATATTTTTTTTTGTTTATAATTACATGAAAGCCAATCATATTGAATTTTTAAAGTTTAACGAACTGACTTTTTCGTCCATTGGCCCATTAGCCTTTTTTGTGATTAACGTTTTATTTTGATGGGGCGTTTGATTTCCGAGGTTGGCAAAAAATTAACTAGTCAGTTTGCAAATGTACCAATAAAAGGTCAAAAAAATAGGTTTTCCTAAAATGTAAAAATTAAAAAAAAATTAAACTTACCGTATAAAAAAACTACAGTTTTTAAGATTATCTGATTAAAAAATACTAACTAGGCCCTATTTTTAAGCTGTTTCTGAATAATAATAGTAACTCATGATTCCGCTGGTCACCCCTGGAGCCCTTTAACATGTTTCGGTTTCTCAAATAAAGGCCGTGCACAATTTCCGGTAACGATAAAAGTTACCTTTTTAAAGTAAAGGGAAGAAAGTTGAATCACACTTAACTTACGAACGATGCAAAAATAAAGCTTCCCCTTGCCGGTGTTTTTCCCTATCCCGGCAACGCAACGGGAACATCACCAAGTTTTAACTTTCCCCTAAGTTCCCGTCCAGTACCCTTTCCGGAAAACCCAAACAAATAAAATGTCCACGGCCTGTTAAAAGTGTATAATAATGATCAGCTGGATATTTCAAAAGGCTGTGGTGTATGTTTTTACCAGGTTTACCAAATGCGCAAAAAAATTTAAAAACAAAAATTGCATGTTAACCAAACCCCCATTTTATTTTTACCACCGCTTCAGGGCATTGTGCATCGAAGACCTTAACGTTACCGTTTTCCCGTTATCGTTGTCGTTCCCGTTTTCCCTTACCCGGGGAATTGTGCATCGGCCTTTAACTCAAACTACTTTGGGCGTATAAATTTGGCAGTAGGATGTTTTTGATTTTTTGTCTGTGCTCTATATTTGTAACTACTAAGTAGGTTGTTGTTACTTGGGAGGGCAGTGAAAAAAAATGGCCAAAAATGAAACTT